>JAPPVO010003480.1:0-25956 GCA_030407325.1 Camellia japonica | reverse complement strand
TCAAATTTAAAAACAAAAAGAATGATCAATGTATTACGAGGAGAAAAAATAAATAAATAAATAAATAAACCTACAATATAGCATATAATTGTTTACTAATTGGGTATCTCCTGATAACCAATTATCAAAAATTGATCAATTTGTTTTCCCTTTACTTTATCCCTTCAAAAACAACTTTAACAAATGGAATATATGCAACAATCTTAAACAGGTGCAGCAGAGAAACAATGCTTCAACCAACAAGCCTCAGTTAAAAACAAAGATATCAAATAGCAATACCAACAAGCCTCACTCCATTTCTTTTCTTTTCTCTCCAAATCACTCAATCCAAACATAGCGTAAAAATTGCATCAATTAATCTAAAATCTATTACGAAATCAGACTTGCCTGCTCCCGCAAATGCTCCACAACACGCACCACGCGCTCAAGAGTCGGCACGGGACCCAATTGACTCCAAGCATGCATTGTCGGCCAAATAGAGCAAATTGGGGATGGGCTTTGAGCAATTGCGGCGGCTCAAGAGTCGACTAGGATGGTGGATCTGTAATTGGTCTGGTGGTGATGGAGTGTTGATTGAACCCTAGGAATGTTGGCTTTGAACGAAAAATGCTGGCTCCATTTGGAACACTGGTAAAATGCTGCGTTTTCCAAAAAAAAAAAAACCAAAAAAAGCCTAAATCATTTAACAAGGTAGCCAAAAGTTACCGTAAAATTAATTTTTTGAGGGGGGTGAGTTAGGCCAAGTTTGGCTAAACTAAAAAAGTGTACTTATTTTATCTTTTTATCTTTTTTGGGTCACATCAATCAACATCTCCTCTCTACTTTTTCTACACATAATACAAGAAAAGTCAAAAAGTACACTTATTTAGTCTTCCTAAACTTGGCATTAGTTGCAGCAGTGCTACGTCGCTCGAATTTCTGCCCCCCGAATCTCTTGAACTAAAAACGGCGTCATTTTGTTGGTTTTGGATTTTTTTTTTTGTTCAATCAGAGAAGCAGATGAAGACGAAGAAAGAAGGGGGGAAGAAAGAAGGGAAGAAGAAGCAGAGGCAGACGACGGCGGCGGCGGATGCAGACGGTGGAGGAGCTGCGCCGATCGGCGGAGTTGCAACGATCGGACGATCGGCCGGAATGCAGGGGGCTCTGTGTATGTGTGTCTCCCTCTCTTTCCCTCTCTCCTCTCCGCTCTACCTCTCTCTCTCTCCCTCTCCCTCTCCCTCTTCCCCTTGTGTGTGTTTGAGCTCGAAAATGGAAGAAAAAAAAGAAAAAAAAAAAAGCCTAATGCCCAAAACGACGTCGTTTTGGGCATTAGGGGGATTAGGGGGGCAAATTTTCGAGCTCTCAAACATTATTCGAGTTAGTGGTCTACCACTATTTTGAAATTGGGGCTGAGAATTATCTAATTAATTCTACAGTTATGCTAATAGGTCTTCAAGCTGTTGTATGGCTAATTTTAAGGCTTCTTGTTTTATAGTTAGCTGTTTATTTATCTGAGAAATTTTTAAACTGTAATTTTCTAAAGATCTGCCAGAAGCTAATGATAAAAGAAATTGATATCTTAATTTTTTATCTTCTAATTCTTGTATTAGTTCAGTACTAATTTTAATTTTAATTCTAAGTTCTTCTTCTAAGGGCATACAATTTTTTGATTTTTTAAAATTCTTATATGGACAATATTTCCTTAATATTTCTACTCGGGTTGCTCTCCTTTTATTCTAAAATTCTTTTTCTTTGGCAAAAACTATTTTTAGGAAATGTTTATTTTCATTACATGCACTCCCACCTTGAAGCTAACCCTCGTTCAACATAGTATATTTTTATTTTCTAAATTTTTACCTTTCCCTTTCTGCCTACAATTTGCCCTCCAACGCCTAACCACGGCTCACACAGGCTCTTCAGCTAAGGTCACTCAGTAATAAATTAGAAAACAACAGATACTACGAAGGTTCAAAGCATGTAATATAATGAGCAAACAAGCATTCCATAAACTTAGTTTTTCTCAAAAGAAAATAAATTTTTAGAATAGAAGAGGTACCCTTTCGAAATATTTAAGGAAAAAGAGAAACTACTCACACTTCATATTAATAAGAAATATACTTACAAAGATTATATTACAGACTCTGAAATTCTGAAAGACTTAGTACACTTAGAGGGTTTTTGAGAAGGGTTGGAATTTTTACAACGCAGAGTGAAAGGGTGTTTTTCATTCTGCCTCTTCCGTTGGCAAGCATGCCAATTTATACAACTCAAAAAGAAAATAAAACAAAGCTTCAAATCTTTGCCCATCAAATTTACGTCTAAATCTTCCTAAAGAGTCAAAACCTATGTTAGCCTATACCTTAGGCTTTTTGAAAATTGAAAAGGGACAAAACTATGTATGTATAAGATTATATGCAAACTTTTGACGCATATTACTATTATAGATAAATTTTATCAATAAAAGATTAGGATAATGATATCGGGTACTGCTTTTGGGCCCCATCGCATATCATTCAATCCTCCTTTTTTGACAAAATTTTGACACTATAATTTATTACAAGACACGTATAAAGATTTTCACAGCTTTTCTTTAATAAAGCAGAGTAGGAGTTATCCATACTTTATTAAAGTAGTGAGTGAAGGAAAATCCTTATCACTGACAGACTTAAATAATTACAGACACAAAATATTTACAAAATCTTTTTGTCTTTTCTTGGCGTGCACTTTTCTGATATATGAGGAGAATCTTTATCTTCTATGGATTTTGTCTCTTTCTGCTGGAGTACCAATTATTGATGTCGACTTGTGGAGTGATTCTTCAAAGTTGGGTCTTCGTAGAGAATTTTCGAAATCTAAAGAGTCAAAAGAAATCTGCTACAACATTTTCAATATATATTATGAGTCTTGTAGTGGGACCCCCTTTTTTTTTTTTTTTTTACCCGTACATTCTGTCTGCGAGGTCATCCAGGTTTGCTGTTGAGAGTTGGTCGTAAAAGTCATCCCCATCTCCCATGGGTGGTTCATCGTACCATTCTTGATCATTTTCTCCTATCACCGGTGATTCATGAGAGACGCCATGCTGATAGTTTGGGTACTGACTTTCATTGACAAATGTCTCTTTGCTGAATAGATATCCTGGGATGGCTAAATTACAATGTATCTTCTGATGTCTATCTTCACAGACTAGATGCCCATAGTTTCCATTATATGCTAATAGTGAGTTGCTAGCAAATTTTCTCCATTTATTGAGCTGGTCTTTGAGTGGAAATCTTCTGCATGGCCATGGTCTCCTGTTGAGAAGTCCTGGGTATCCTGGGAATGTAGAGGTTCCTCTGAGGTACATTTTGTGTTTAGCTGGATTGCACCATATTCCCTTCCACTCTGGTAGTTTGCTATCTATCAAAGCTTCCACATACGGATGATGTTCTTCCATTACGTACAGTACTGCATGAGCAAGCTTATGTCCAAAGCTATCTGTCTGATCTGGATCTGTGAAAATTAGTCTAGAGACAAAGCCGTAATCTAACAATTTTGGGGCTGTTAGATAACGAGTTTCGCCCCTAATTTCTATCTCCAATGGCTCGAATGTAGCTGAATTTATCTGGCAAAGGCAAATGCTGAAGTCTAGGTTACACTGACATCTACCAAAATGTTCGGATCTCTTTCTGCATTTTTCTTCTTCTAAGCAGGGCTGCTCTTTATCTTCATAAGTATAGGTCCATTGATAAGCTAGGCCAGGGCAGTCAACTTTTGCTATGGAGAGGTCCTGAAGAAATTGCTGAATAATGACTAACTCGTTGTTTCTGCTATCTTCGGCTAAGGTGTAAATATAGGGTTTTAGGTCTTCCATTACTTGGCTTTTCTCACAAAAAGATTGAATGATAGAATGCCTGAAGAAATACATTCTAGCACTCAATTGGTCAAATTCCTCACTGGTAAGTTGTTTGATTTCTGGACTAGGTAAGGAGGTAGGTGTTTTTTCTGGAGCTAATTTTTTAAGCTGGTTGGTTAAGGTTCGAACGGTTGCTCTCAATTGTTTTTCTTCGTCTCGGAGCTGGTCTAGCTCTTCACTGACTCTTTTTCTTTTATCCATAATTTTATTGAAATTTCTGGAAAGGCCTTCACAGTGTCTGCACATCTGGAGAGGATTCTGAGAATCTATCTGAGGGTTAGAACTACTACTGCCTGTACTACTGCTTCCAAATATCTGGCTAGCTGGAACTCCACTGGTAGCAAGAATGGTTGGCATTCTGCTCAATGTGTCCAGGTAATCTTTAGCTATCTGACTAATAAAGTAACTGGTTCCTATCTGTCTTCGGGCATAGGTACTGGCTGACTCAAAATCATAAAATCCTTTAAACTGAGGTGTGGGAAAGTATTTAACTAAGGGTTCTACTTCTGTCCAGTCATGGTAAATACCAGGCTTGGTTCCTTTAGCTACTACATAGAAAGAAAATCTTTTTGACAAAGGTTTATTTTGAATTTTTAAAAAATATATACTGAGAGAGTTTAGGGCTGATAGGCGTTTAGCTGGGTGGTTCTGACTGTTCCAAAGGTTATCTAAAAGACACTGTTGAACTGGGTCTAACTCAATCCCGGTTAAAGGTCTGAATTTGGTTCTGCCTTCATGAATGGGAAGAGCAAATCCCCCAAAGTTCATGGTCTTGCTGTTCTCCATTATCTGCACAAAAATTAAACTGGTTATCTTCTTTTTCTAAATAAATTTTCCTACTTAACCAATCTGTTAGCCTATTATCACTTCCTTTAATATGTTCAACCTCTACCTTATATCCTTGTCCTACTATACAATCTAAAAATTTTGCCCATCTTCTAGTGCTTAATTTACGCTCGTTAAGTTTGTTATGAAATCTAACTATGGCTTCACAATCTGTCCTAATTGTAAAAGGTTTGTGCAAAAATAATCTAAATTTATTTATTGCATATACTACTCCTAATATTTCGAAATCTAGGCTGGTCATAGTTGTGTCCTTTTCTTTGAATTTTCCAGAACTATATCTACAAATGCGTTCTTTATTTTTACTGTCATATTTACTAGGTTTGGCTAATAATATTGTTCCCCACCCTGATTGACTTGCGTCTGTTTCTACAACTATGTATTCTGATTCTAAGGGAAGTTGTAGGTCTGGTAGATTTTTACAAATGTCTTTTATTTTTCTAACTAGAGCTATATCTTGCTGATTAAAATATTTCTGTCCTGTGAGTGTGGTCTTAGTATAAAGGGGTCATATTATTTTACTAAGGTTAGGAATATACATTCATGCATAATTTAAAATTCCTAAAAAAGATTGAATTTGTTTTGTATCTTCTAATTTATCTGGATAGTCTAAAATATATATTCAAATTTTTTTTCATAAATGAATGTGGTTATTTTCTAAAATGAGGAGGGAAAGTTTGGTTTACTTTTCAAAGTCCTGCTTTTAAATCTTAATTTGGATTCAACCTATTAATCAAACATATTTTTAATTGTTTGTTTGATAAAGTTTAAAATTAAAAATTACAAATTTAGTATTGAGAATTTAATGTTGAATTTTTAAACTTAAAAACTGTATGATAAAAATTTAAATATTTAAATAAAAATAAATTATTTAATATGAATAAAATTAAATTTGAAATTTATTATTTTTAAATTGTATATATTAATTTTTATTGTGGCGGCGGCGGCAATAGTGATGGTAGTAGTAGTAGTAGCAGCGGTGGCATGATGGTGGTAGTTGTAGTGTGGTGGTGGTGGTGGTGGTGGCGGCGGCGGTGACGGTAGTGGTGGCGGTGGGATAGTAGTAGTGATAGTGGTAGTGGTAGCAGTAATGATGGCGCTAATAGTAGCGATGGTGACCATAGTAGCGGTGGCGGTGGCATGGTGGCTGTGGTAGTAATGGTGGTGGTGGTGATGGTGGTAGGAGTGGTGGTAATGGTAGTGACGGTGGTAGCGATAGTGATGGTGGTGGTGGTAATAGTTACCACGATGATAGTAGTGTTGGTGGTGTTGATAATGAGTTTATAATAGTATATATTGATACTTATATTTAGTATTTATAAATTCAGTAAAACTTAAGTAAGTTTCATATCACTTAAATATTTCTTAAATTTTAGCTTACATTTTAAGTGACACTTAAATTTTTAAATGATATCGTTTATAATTATCAAACAGATTTAATTGATTATCACTTATGTTTGGCATGCCCATTTGGACTAAAATAGCCATATATGACAAAATTGATTATTTTAGATAAATATGACAAAATGTCACATCCAAAATCATAATCATTTCATTTTTTCTCTCACAAAAGTCAAAAAGTCTATCCCAAACAAGACTTTTTAGTCCCAAACTGGCCTCATTTGGGAACAGATTTTTTTAATAATTTTTGACTTTTTGACTAAAATATAATATAAAAAAAACTAGTATGTTTGTGTAACGCCCTCAAAATAAACCCATTACATATATATCATTGACATGCAATATTAAAAGAAAACAATTCATTATCTCATTCATCAGAGTATTACTAAATAAAAACATTACATGTAACATCAAATTAAATGCCCTACGGCTTACATCTTTCCAAGCCAACACTTGGACACAAAGATATGAGTTCTAACTCAATTACAAATAAAGCCCTAGGCTTGAATGTTTACATGTACTATCAAATAAAAACAAATAACTAAAGATAGTCTTCAAAATCCAAATCCTTCCAAGCTAAGTCCTTAGAGGTAGCTTATCACCTGGACCTGAAAATGATGTTCCCATATAGGGTGAGCCACAGCTCAGTAGAAATGTACTAAACCAAATATAAGCATTGAATAAAGCATTAGCATTCAATAGATGGTTACCGAAGATAATCAATTATATCATTATACAATCTCATGGCACTAATGTCTATGACACGTTTCACTTTCCATTATTATCAATATGGCTCAGAACCTGGCCAATCTTACAACAGTGAACTATATATATATATCATATTCACATTACTTCCAATATCAACCAAACAAATGAGACTCAGGCTCATATCAAAACACTTCATACTTCCAGTTTGATACACATTTTAGTGCTGTATCAATAACATGTAAAAACACTTCAATATCAATAAGCACACATAATAGTGATGCTAATGGAGTCCATCCCCTATCTCCTCCCAAACAAAGTCCAGTTTAGAGGTCCATCCCCTATCTTCCCCTAAACCGTGGAGTACATCCCCTATCTCCTCCCACACAATATGCAAATGCAATGCTCAATCAATATACATATTTTATGTATTAATTCAATAGTCAAAATTAATGACTTAACCAATGTGATTAGTTTCAGTTATCCCTAATCCACATGCAATGTCTACAACAATCGCGGCTATCCTCCACCGATAGCCCAAAACAGTTATTTCTAGACTGGAAATAAATATATATCAACAATTCAATAGGCGAGTGATTTAAATTATCCAACTACACCATTAAATCAATAAATTCCTCAATTCTCCTTAAATTAATTATACAAATTAATTCATTAAAACAACTAGGGTTTTTCCCAAAATTACCAAAATACCCCAACATATCAAAATACCAAAACTTAGAACAAAATTTATAAGATGGAGTAGGAAATCCCTACCTCGAAGAAAACAACTCAAATGGAGAAGATGGAGATGACCACCCAAAATCCAAAGTGCTCCAAACCGCGAAATGTTCAGATTAAAACAGAGCCCTTGACTCATACTACCTTTTTAATAAAGAACCTAGGATAGAAACACACCCTAAATAGATCAAACCTAAGAGAGAAGGTGAGTGGAAGGAGAGAGAAAACGTCCCTAGGGTTCTGAAATCAAAAAGGTGCTGAAAAAATATTTTAAAAACCGCTGCTGCCTATTTAAATAAAACAGGCTCGCTCGAGCGAAGAAGTGGTCGCTTGAGTGACCAGACACAAAGAATACTCGCTCGATCGAAGGAAAGCTCGCTCGAGCCAACAATACGATGCTTCAGGTCTGCAACCCAGAAGCACGCTCGAGCGACAGAATGCTCGCTCGAGCGAAGAACACGAAACTCGCTTGAGCGAAGGAAAGCTCGCTCGAGCCAACAAATACAGCTCTCAGGTCTATACTAGACGCAATCGCTCGTTCGAGCGAAGGACCAAAACAAGAGCTCGCTCGAGCGACCAACTCCTCGCTCGAGCGACGGTCCAGAAATCTGGACAGCAACACTTGGTTTCTAACCCAACCCACCTGTAACAAACCTGCCCAATACATCCAATAACTCATGAATAAGGAATTTAGAGGACAGCAACAACAATACTATAACAACAGGATCTACGGAACATAAGTTCGGATACAACAACCGAATGGGAAAAGACCGGGGTCGCTATAGTTTGAAAAGAACTTTTTGATTTTTCACGAAAAGATATGAAATAAAATAATATAAATAAAATAAAAATAAATAAATTGACATTTTTGCCCTTCAAAAGTTGCTTTTCAATCCGTGAGCATGTGACTTCACCTGACATGCTGTCAGGTGAATGATGTTGCAGAGGTACAAGCAACATGTTAGCTATATACATGGGAAATAGGGAGTTGTTGCCACATAATGTTGGTATGGATATAATGGACTTCACCGATTTGTATATGTAAAAACATTTTTACAAATATATATATATATAGACAAATTGGACTTTACCAATTTTGTAATTCGAAAAAGACGTCATACAAAAAAAAATTGTTGTAATTTGTTTGACGAAAATGTTTTGTTATAATTTGTGGATTGTAATACATCTTCCGTCTCAAAATATTAATCCCTTATTTCATTTTGCATTATCCCAAAATATTAGTCCATTTTCAAAAATTAAGGACTATAACAATATAAATTTCCTATTTTGGTCTTCTTTTAAATTCATTAACAATATAAAAAATGCAATTATGACAATAACTGACATACTGGTTTTGACATAAATGAGGGGTTCAGACACTCTGTTATAGCAGTACAATTATGTCCTCTTTACACGCTATATAGCAGTCCAGCTATATGCAGGTTTGACATAAAGGATGGGTTCGGACAAAAATTAAGAGAAAAAAAAAATCCAAAAAGAAGGGGTAAAAAGGTCATTTGACCTCTATTGTGCCATAAATCACATGATTGCAACATAGGTTTAGGTGTGTAGGATAAAATTGTAGGGTTTTTTTGATTTTTTTAAGTAATTTTTTGACTTTTAAACTACAACACTTGTATGCCAAACGAGCCCTGAAATAGCCAAAAAACTAAAAAACTAACCCACATTCCAAACAAAGGCTTAATATTAGTTTTAAGTGTCGAGTCATGTTATCAAACACCCTTAAAATACAACTTAAATTACTTTCAAAACTTCTCTCTTCTCTCTTTTTTTATTTTTATTTTTAATATTACTAGTGGTTGGGACGTGCGTTGCACGTGACATTTGATTTTTCATCACTTGTTAATATTGTAATTATGTGTGTCTCTTAAATTAATATGTGAACCTATTTTGGGAAGTATGTTAAAAGTTGACTTTTTGGCTTTTTTTGTTTTTTTTTTTAATAGAAAAAATGTGCAAAAAAGTAGAGAGATGATGTGATCCAAAAAAAACAAAAAGTCAATAAGTTGGTTTTTAACCCAATTGCCAAAGAGTATGGCAACTTTATGGGTAAATTGATCTGTATCTAAAATACAACTAAATAATAAATAAATACATACTCAGCCGAAGAATTTAAATGATAAAATAGTGATATAAACCATGATGGATAATTGTAAATATTATGTATATCAATATAGAAGTAGACATATGAAATAAAAGAGTAGTTGTTTATATAAGACTCTTCATGATTTTTAGAAAATATTATAAATTTGAGAGGATAAAATTAGGATTTAAAAAAAGTAAAAAATATGGCAGACTCTTCACACTTTTATAATAGTAGTAGATAAAAGGGAGACGGTTTGTTTATATTTATATAAGACTCTTAGAAGCAGATATATTGTTTTTGAGTGTTCAAATCCAAAAATAAAGATATAATTGGTTTATACAGGACTCTTCATGATTTTTAGAAAATATAGTACATTTGAGAGGGTACAATTGGGATTTCAAAAAAGTATAAAACATGGCAGGCTCTTCACACTTTTATAGCAGTAGTAGATAGTAGATTATCAATCAATCACGTTTTCTCTCTCATCTCTCATCTTTCTTCTCACATTCTGTACATCAATCAATCAAAAAAAAAAAAAAAACATATCATCCCAAAATTATTTTCAAAACTTATAACCAAACAAAAATTTTTTCTTTTCAAATCATGATTCAAAAACTCAAAATTTAAAACATAATTTCACACTCAAATCATAATTTTAAAACTAAACTAAACGGACCCTATGGTACAAGGTGTGTACTATATGCATCATATAACTAAAGAAAAAATAATATAATTTTATATTTTTTGAATCATAATTAAAAAAATTGTCATAACTAAATACAACATAAGACATAATTAAAAATCTCAGAAGTTATAACTAAAATAATATTATAATAAAGAAAAAAATTGATCATAACTAAAAAAAAAATCATAACTAATAGTATATATGATACACACCCTTTAAAAATATGTTTATTAAAATTCAGAAATGATAGAGAACTCTAAACAATGGGTTGTAAAGCGACAGTGAAGAAAAAAAAGACCAAAATATCACATCACTAGGTGGAGAAGTCTACTGATTAGAGCTCCCTTAGAACTCATTGTTTAGAGATCTAAAACATTTTTCACTAAAATTTTCCTACATGATATTGAGGTTTGTAATCGAAACGAAGGATTGGGAAGAAAGAGAGATAGGTTTTCAGGTAAGAAAAAAAAATTAGTAGGTTTTCATGTAGAATCGTCATGTTTGGTGGAATTTTTTTAAATTAAAATTTGATAATTAGAAATTAAAAGTTAAAAATATTAATTTTTAAATTTTTAATTAATCAATTTATTTAAATTATAAATAAAAATTATATCAAATAATCTAATACAAATTCTTAAATTAAAAATAAATTATAATCACATTTAAAATTTATACCAATCAGTCTTAATAATTTGTTGAGATGAAAGTTATCAAAAAAAAAAAAAAAAATTTAATGTGTTCCATATTCAGACAAAGTCAACATAATCGGCTACTGAGGACAAGTGAGGAATAAAAACTAGTTCCCTCTGGTTTGGATTGGATTGGACAGTATTGTTGGGCTCGTGGGACCTATTATGAGTCTCATTTCGATAATCTGAATCCTTCAAAGTGTAAAACTTGTTTAATACTATATGCATGTAAAAAATCACATTGATCGGATATCGATAGCTATTTCATCAGATCAGATTTCTGTTAACCGTTTATTTTTTTACCATCTATTTTTTTTATACAAAACTTATTTGATCACTTAGCTATCGATATTCGATCAACATAATTTCTTACAAGCATATAATAATCGACGAGTTCTATACATTAAACAGTTCGAATTATCGAAACAAGACTTGTAATAAATCTCTACAAACTTAACAATACTCTTTAATTCGATCTAAGACCGGAAGAAAACCAGAACCAAAAAAGAGTCTGTTAACGCCCATGATGTAAGATTTTTGTCGATCAACAATGAATATCTTCCCCCTAGTTCAGACTTGAATGTCATAGCTAAAAATTTGAGTGGGGAGATAAATCTTTATAAAAGTCTACTAAACTTAATAGCAAATACTTTTGATAATAATTATGGAGCAGTATTAAAATTAATACCTCTTAAACTATTTGACTAACAAATATATAGATATTGGAGTGACAGTATTAAAGATACTAAAATAAAACCTATCTATTTATATATTATATAAGTAAAATGAAATTTTTAATAAGGAAGCCTCTAAGGTCTCTAAATCCTCATTCTCAAATTGTTAATTTTTTTATTTTAAAATTATTTAAAAAAAAACACTATTGGCCATTAATTATTTAAAATTAATTATTATACCATAATTTGAAAATTTTGAAAAGAAAATATAAACTTTCTACTTTATACTCTTTCTTACGTAACTTTCTCCCATTTCTCCCATTCCATATTTTGTTCAATTTTAAAACCCTACAACATTACAATTTTAATACATCCATTTTATCCCTAAAACATTATTACAATTCCTCCATAAGCTATTTATTATCATCTCTCACTTCATACTTATACGGTAAGAACAAATCATGACAAGAGACAAAAAAATTTATAAAAAAATGCTATGGAGAAAAAATCTGTCAAAGGTGAATATTATTGAAATTATCATCATTTTCTTCTTCTATTTTAAGATTTCTCTTAGGCCACGTTTGTTTGGCGGATTAGATTGGATGGGATTGTTAGTGAAATGATTGTTAATGTGGGGATTGTTAGTTAAGGGATTAAAGGCTGGTTTGGCATGTTTGAAAAAAGTTAAAAAGTCAAAAAGTGACTATCCTATTTAAGTCACATCATCTTATTTAAGTCACATCACCTCTCTAATACATCACTTCAAACCTAACTTAAACCCAACTCATATATCATAAAAAGTCAAAAAGTGCACTTATTTAGATCATTCCAAACAACTCCTAAGTAAAAGTGTGTTTGTTTTAATGATAGTATGGGAGATGGTTAGTGATGGGATTGTTAAATTATTTTTATATAAAATAAATAAATAAATTATTTCTATATTAAAAAAATTAGAACAAATATTAAAACAAACAGATGTACTTGGTAAAAAAAATTTTTTTTTTTATATTAAATAATTATCAATTCCCTCATTATTTTCTTAATCCCACCCAAAATCCAGCCGAGCTAATCCCCCTATGTAAGGGTATTCATAGTCCCACGGGACTACTGTCCCTTTCTATTTTTGCCAACCAAACATGAGCTATGTAGGACCCACAGGATTTATAGTCCAATCCCCCCACTTATAGAGCCAAACAAACATGACCTTAGTATAACTTAATGCCTAGTCAATCTCGCACCACATTATGAATTGTATTTCACCTTTTTCTTTTTTAGCAATAATGATGTGTAAAGTTGCTAAAAAATTAATCAATGAGTAGTGGATGGAGATATATAATTAAGCATTCAACTTTTAAACTTTTTATTTATTTGTTTTGACATTTTTTTTAATATTTTTATTTTGGTGTAAATGTTGTATGAGTTACAATATAAGAATAGTGAATGCAGGATTTCATTCTTTGCCACCTTCTTGGCTGGCCCCATCACCTGAGATTACGGTGCTGGCTCAGAGCAACTAGCTGATACCAAAGAAGGTGATTCCGATGGCTATCGGTCAAACCATAGATCCAATTCCGTTGATGCCCGTGACAACCCCAATCCGTAATTAGCTAATAATCTCTAATTAAGACTAATAATTATGTGTTAATTATGCGTTTTGCATGTTATTTGAATTTATATCTGTCTGTTGTAGGAATATCTGTCTGAATTTCTGTTTCGATATGGAATTTGAAAGCCTTATCAGCAACTGAACATGAAATTGACTAGTTCAATGCGTTATTTGGAATTTTTAGAAGCTTATGGTAAGGTTAATTAGATTTTGATTCGAATCCAAATAATTAAAATAAATTAATTATTAAGTTATATTAAATTAACTCCAATCATATTTAATTAGCTTAAGTTAATCCAACCTATAAATATGTGATATAAGCTTAGCAAATCATTTCTCCTTTCATTTTCTTGAGCTCAAATATAGAGTGAGAGAGAGAACTTGAGTTAGAGGGAGAGAAATGCAAGACAACTAGGAAGTTGAGCTTGAGATTTGGAGAATTGGGAAGAACAACTTAGAATTCTTGCTACTTCGAGACTTTAGGTGAGTAATCAACTCCCAACTTTTGTGTTTAAGTCACAAATTATGAGAATTCAAGAAAGTGTAGGAATTAATGCATGATTTGAACTAAGAAAGTAGAATTGGAAAACAAATCATACATGCATGCATATTTTATAACAATTTGAAGTTAAATTCCAAGAATTCTCTCATGCATGTCATTATTTTAACTTGGTTTTGGAAATTCATCATGTTCTATGTCATTTTGTCTTCATTGATCATGTTTTCAAAGTAAAGAATTTAGATTATTACATGCATGTTCATAACATGTAAAGAAGAGCATAGTTTTGAAGAATTGGCATGTTGTTGGGCTTTGATTTTGTGAATTGAACTTCATTTCATGTTTTTCTACTAGTTTCTAAGTGTTTTCTAAAGTTTTGACCCAAAAGAATGGGTTTTGATGTGTTAAACTTGTGTTTTGAACCTTGAATGCAAATCTGGAAATTCTAGAATTCGTAGGGTTCGCTTGAGCGATGGTTCTTTCGCTCGAGCGTACTTTGCAAGCTCTCAGTACTTTTGAAGAGATTGATGGTTGGCTGGAGCGACCAAAAGACCCGAGAGTGATCACCCTTTGTTTTGAGCCTTGGCTCGAGCGACCAAAAAGTTAGCTCGAGCATAAAATAAGAGCATCCAGTACTTTTGCAGACCAAGAAGTCCGTTCGAGTGACCAAAGCTTTGCTCGAGCGAACTGCCCTACTTTCAGAAATTTTTTGTCAAGTGTTTCAAGTGCATAATTGCATCCTCATTTCATCATAGACATTCTTAAGCCATGGTTTAGGCCATAGTAATGAGGATATGAATTAGAAACACACTATGAGGAATTAAATTACGTTTAGCAAAATACGGAAAGTGTGTTTCAGTGCATATCTGTCACATGCTTGTGTAGGTCACACACCAGTATCCGTCTGATCTATCTAATTCGTATGTTCTGCTTCTGGAGCAATCTGCGAGTAACAACTCTGTAAAGATATGTTTGTACTTAAGTATTTTCTGATTATATGGTATACTATATTTCTGAAAAGTTATTTTCTAATTAGAATGAATGATTGTCCAACTCTTTGAAATGTAATCGTGGCATCCTTAGCATCTGTTATCTGTTACCTAGTACCACGGATCTCTGTGGGTTCCAATCATAGAACTATCTGTGAAACTGTAGACATCTCATTTTTTACAGCCCTTAAGACTTAGGCGCCACTGATTGATCACTCAATGATGAATATGTACGCTTGTCAAATGCTTGACTTCCTCAGTAGGAAATCTCAGTTTTGAACCTACAAACCTTGTGCCTTGTTTTGGACCAAAACAGTGGTTTTTCAGGCCTGAGCATCTAGGGACCTGCAAACCCACTAGTGTAGCATGCTGCCCACTAAGGTGGCCTGCCGTTCACTAGTGCAAAAAACCAGATATTTTCTGCCAGTTGTCTCCACAGATACATGCATCATTCCAGCTGTGTTTATAGGGATATTTTTGAGGGTCTCTCATATATTTCTATATATAGATGACCCTCTCTTTTGTTAGAGAGGTTAGAAAAAATTTTGATCTTAGAAAATTTTGGAGAGCAAAACTTTGGCTACAATTCTCTCTCTCTCTTGCAACTTACATAACCTTTGCCTAAACACTCTAAACCAAACCTAGAGAGTTCCTTGCTGAGGTGATTTGAGCTTGTATTTTAGCTCTTGGGGCTCTTGAGAGTATGAAATAGTGGTTTGTGAATTCAAGGGATCATTCCTCTTCAAGAGGTATACATTCAAGTTCTTTTGTACCATCTTTTTCTCATCTTTTCTTGCTGTTTTTGAGCTGTTTATTATTACCCAAACAAACAATTAAAAATATGTTTGATTAATAGGTTGAATCCAAATTAAAATTTAAAAGCAGGACTTTGAAAAGTAAACCAAACTTTCCCTCCTCATTTTAGAAAATAACCATATTCATTTATGTGACTTTAAACAATATAGAAGGTATATCTGTAATTTTACAGTAACTTTTAGCTACCTTCTTAAATGATTTAGGGGGTTTTTTTTTTTGGAAAACGCAGCATTTTACCAGTGTTCCAAATGGAGCTAGTATTTTTCGTTCAAAGCTAACATTCCTAGGGTTTCAATCAACACTCCACCACTACCAGACCAATTATAGATCCACCATCCTAGTCGACTCTTGAGCTGCCGCAATTGCTTAAAGCACATCTCCAATTTGCTCTATTTGGCCGACAATGCAAGCTTGGAGTCAATTCGATCCCATGCCGACTCAACTCTCTCGCGAATCAGCCGTGGATGTTGAGCGCATGGTGCGTGTTGTGGAGCATTTGCAGAAGCAGGCAAGTCTGATTTCGTAATAACTTCAACCAACAAGCCTCAGTTAAAAACAAAGATACCAAAGTCCTGTCTAGGTCTTCATTCAGCTTTTCTTTTGAGTTTGTAACCGAAGATCTGGACCTTTTGAATGAAAACTTTGTAGATTTTGTGTACTTTTCTGTGCCGTTGGTTTATTATATTGACCAAGATTTTCAAAATTTTAATGAAAACAAAGGGGAAAAATTCCTTTGGTTTTGAAAAACTTGATTAATCGAGAGGAGGAGAGGTTTGCTAAACCCTGTGCTGATGAAATCATTGCTATTAATGTGGGTATTGAGAAGGATCCGCGCCTGGTCCAGATCGGGTCCACGTTGTCTTCGGAGGAGCGCGAGCGTTTAATCGCTTTATCAAAAGATTTCAAAGATGTTTTCGTGTGGTCCTACAAAGACATGCCTGGAATCGATCTTGAGATTGTACAGCACCGGATCCCTCTTGACCATGAGGCCCAACCAGTTAAGCAGAAATTGAGTAGAATTCATCCGGACTAGGCGCTGAAAATCAAGAAAGAGGTCACCAAGCAGATTGATACAGGATTCTTATTAGTATTTGAGTATCCGACTTGGTTGGCCAACATCGTCCCAGTGCCAAAGAAGAATGGTAGAATTTGGGTTTGCGTCGACTTTCGGGACTTGAATAGAGCTAGTCCGAATGAGGACTTCCCACTGACGCACATCGATGAATTAATGGATTTCACTGTGGGCCATGCATTGCTATCATTTATGGATGGGTTTTCTGGGTACAACCAGATTTTGATAGCACCCAAGGATAGAGAAAAGGCCGCATTCACCACCCCGTGGGGTATCTACTACTACCGGGTTATGCTGTTTGGGTTGAAAAATGCTGGGGCTACCTATCAGAGGGCTGCGACCACCATTCTGTATGACATGATCCACAAAGAGGTTGAGGTGTACGTGGACGATATGATTGTCAAGCCCAAAGAACGAGAGGGCCACTACACTGCGTTGGAGAAATTCTTTCAATGGATTAGAGAATACAGATTGAGGTTGAATCGACAGAAATGCACCTTCGGCGTAACGGCAGGAAAAATGCTGGGCTTTCTGATCACATAGAGGGGAATTGAAGTAGATCCATCCAAAATCAAGGCCATCATAGAAATGCCACCACCAAGGACCAAAAAGGAGGTGCGTGGCTTTCTGGGTAAAGTGCAATTCATAAGACGGTTTATTTCCAAATTAACCTTGACTTGTGAACCACTATTTGGTTTCTTGATGAAAAGAAAGAAATTCCGATGGGATGATCGATGTCAGTTTGCCTTTGAACAGGTTAAGCAGTATCTCCAGAATCCGCCTGTGTTGTCACCATCGGAGCAGGGCAAACCTCTGATTCTGTACTTGTTAGTGACAGATACGACCATGGGATACATGCTCGCTCAAGAATCTGAAGATAGGGTGGAGAAAGCAATCTACTACTTGAACAAGAAAATGCTAGACTACGAGACCTAGTACACTCCTTTAGAGAAAGCTTGCCTAGCCTTGGTATGGGTTATCCGAAAGTTGAGGCACTACTTGTTAGCTCACTCTGTAATCCTGGTTTCAAGATTGGATCCTATTAAATATCTCTTTGAGAAACTAGCGCTTACGAGTAGCCTGGCTCGTTGGTTGCTTCTTCTCTCCGAATTTGATCTCAAATATGTCACTCGCAAGTCAGTTAAAGGAAGAGCTATAGCAGAGTTCCTAGCAGACCACCCGGTAGAAGGAGATGAGGCAGTGGAATACTTGTTCCTAGATGAAGACATTCTGCAAGTCGAAGAGGAAACTTGGACGATGTACTTTGACGGAGCGTCCAATCAGTACAGTTATGGGATAGGTGTGTTGCTGATAGCACCCGACGACTCCCATATACCTTTAGCCTTCAAACTCTAATTCAAGGTGTCAAACAATGAAGTAGAATATGAAGCGTGTATTGCTGGTTTAGAAACTGCCCTAGAACTAGGGGCAATAAGGTTGGATGGCATCGGGGACTCGAACTTGGTTGTTTCTCAAGCAAACGGAGACTGGAAAGTCAAAGAATAGAAGATGAAGGTTTATCATCAGACCTTGGATGTTCTGATTCTGAGGTTTGAAAAGTTGACATTCATGCATCTACTAAGAGAGAACAACAGGTTTGTTGATGCTTTAGCAACTCTATCTTCTATGGTAGATATCCCACTTGGGGTCCGGATGCGTCCGATTATTATCGAATAGAAATACACGCCGGCATATGAAACTATTGCCGTAATGGATGAAGTACAAGACAAAAACCCCTGGCATTACGATATTTGGAACTTTCTAAAAAATGAGACGTATCCACCAGGGGCAAAATGCCGAAGACAAACAGGGAATACGACGTGTAGCACTTGTGCCTTTTAAAGCTTTTGGTAAATGTATTTGGGCCCTTCATTCTATTTTGGGAACCTTTGGTGTGTTTGTTGGAAGTCCCACATCGGTTTTGGGAACCTTTGGTGTGTTTGTTGGAAGTCCCATATCGGTTACAAGACACATTTTTATGTGGACAAACTTCTATATATAGGTGCAAGTGCATAGGGTTAGCTTATCAACACTTCTATGGTTCTTTTCTTGGTTTAATGAACCATTACGAACTGAGCTTGAGTTATAAATTTAAGTTGCGCCGAGCTGGATTTTGGCCATAGTTCCATAAGGATTTTGGCCATAGTTCATTCGCCAAAGTTGTGTTATTTCTCGAGGGCTTTGTGGTGTGTGGTGGAGATCGAGTTTCAACTCTTTTCATCTTCTCCGTTTGAGCTTGAATTTGAGGTAGGGATAACCTACTCCTCTTTATGAGCTTTGTCTTTAAATTTTAGCATTTTGATATGTTGGGGTTGTTGTGTAATTTTGGAAAAGTTTGGGGCTTTTGTGCAATTTTACAAAAGTTGGGGTTTTATTTAATAAAAACCTATATGCATGTTTAGCATAAAGAAATGTTGGAATTGGGAATGTATGGGGTTAAAGGGTGTAGTTGGATTATTTATCGCTCACCTAATTGAAATGTTGATGTATTATCCTTCTTGTGCATTTATTTTCTGTTTAGAGATAACTGCTTTGGGCTATCGGTGGAGGATAGTCTTGATTGTTGTAGATAATGCATGATGATTAGGCAAACTAAAACTAATCAATGGAATGTGTCATTGAGTATGACGGTTGAAAGAATACATTAACTTTATGTATTGATTGATGTGTATAATAATTGTTTATATGCATTGTGTTATGTTGGAGGAGATAGGGGATGTACTCCGCGGTTTAGGGAAGATAGGGGATGGACCTCTAAACCGGATATTGTTTGGGAGGAGATAGGGGATGGACTCCGTAGATACAGCTCATATGCTTATCTTTGAGAAGTGTAGATACAGCTCATATGCTTATCTTTGGTGGTGTGATATAGTTCTTATACTTATCTGTTGATGTGTTGATATAGCTTATATGCTTATCTGTTGTTATGTTGATATAGCTAGTATGCTTATCTATTGTGAAAACGGGAAAATGTTTATATGAATTACTGTCTCATATCGGTTATTTGGTCAGGTTCTGAACCATGGTTATGAATTGAGAATTGTAAAGGAATGGAAAATGAAACTGTAATGTGTTATGAAAGAATGTAAAAGTGTTAACCATCTATCAAACTGTTAATCTTTTAGTCATTGTTCATAGCTGGTTTAGTGTATTTCTACTGGGTTGTTAGCTCACCCTATACGGGAATATCATTTTCAGGTACAGGTAAGTATGCCAGACTTTATTGTCTTTCTTTCTTTGATGTATTACAAGTGGATTCAAGCCAAAGGCTTAATGTGTAATTGAGTTAGTACTCTCTTTTTGTAACCAAGTGTTAACTTGGAAAGTTGTAAGCCCGTAGGGCATTTGTTTGTTGTTAACATGTAATACAGTTTGTAATGGAATACTCTGATGAATAGAAGAATGAGGGTCTTTTATATATCAATGCATGTTAAAAGTGATGGGTTTTATGTATTATTTTGAGGGCGTGACACGACGTCTGGCCGTCCAATTTATCATCGGGGAGGTAAGCAGGTCATCTGGGAATGCATAAACTGTATGTGGAGGAAGAGAATCGAAGCGCCTTATGGAGGCTATCCACGACAGAGAATGCAGGGCACATATAAACGGGAGTGTGATGCTAACTCGGAAGATCCTCAGGCAAGGCTATTACTAGTCCACCATAGAGAATGATTGTATTGGTTTGTGCGGTGATGCCACAAATGTCAATTCATGCCAATCGAATGAATATTCCGCCGTCAAAGCCTTATAACATGACTTCACCATGGCCTTTCTCAATCTAGGAAATCGACGTTATTGGTGCTGTCTTTGCCAAATGGGTCGAATGGACATGAGTTATATCTTGGTGGTTATTGATTATTTTACGAAGTGGATGGAAGCTCAATCCTATGCGTGTTAAAGGCATCGCATGTGGCCAAATTTATCAGAAATAATATCATCTGTCGGTACAGAGTTCCAAATGAAATCATCTCAGATAACGGCTCGTACTTTAAGAAAGAGGTGGTGGATCTACTTGAGAAATACAAAGTGGCTTTCACAAGTCATTCACATACAGGGCACAAACCAATGGAGCTGTTGAGGCACAAACAAGAACGTCAAAAATATCCCGCAGAAGATGGTTGAGACCTATAAGGACTAGTCAGATAAACTTCCGTTTGCACTTTGGGGCTACCGGACCTCGATCCGCATCTACAGGGGCAACCCCTTATTCTCTCGTCATGGGATGGAAGCCGTTTTGCCAATTGAAATTGAAGTGTCGTCGCTGCAAGTCATGGCTGAGTGTCAGATAGCGGAGGCGGACTGGCAACAGAGTAGATTTGAGAAGTTGATGTTGTTTGATGAGAGAAGGCTAAAGGCATTATATCATGTCTAGGGTTACCAGCACAGAATTGCTAAGGCTTTTAACAAGAAGGTCAAGTCTCGGAATCTCAAGAAAGGAGATATGGTACGAAAGACAACCGAGCTCCCATCCATGACCCTAGGAGCAAGTTCAAACCCAATTGGACTAGTCCTACATCATCAAATCTATCTGGTCGGGTGGAGCGGTTATTCTCATGGACCTGGATGGCTTAAAATTTTCACAGCCGATCAATATGGACAAGTTAAAGAAATACTATCCTTGAAGGCTCGTTAGGCCGAAAACCCGGAAAGGCAACCTAAGCAAAAGTTAGAAGCGATAAAAATTAGAAACAAAGAAAAATAAAGCTCGCAAGGTTGAAAACCCTAAAGGGCAACTTTGGCAAAAGTTAGAGTGCAAAAGAAAGAGTTAATACTTGAGTGAACCTGAACCGAACTACATAAGGCCTGATTCCCATATTTGGGATACGAAGGCAACTTCATCCTAAAGTTCGGTCGTAACCATCTCCAACTCAGCTGTCCTGTCTGTTTTGCCTGATCAGGTCATCTTTGTTCATCATCTGTTAGTTTGGTTGTGATCTTTTTTTGGGAAGAAGAAGTGGTTACAATGCAAAGTAGTAATGGTATGCAATCAGGGGCAGTTATGATCTTTTGATTCGAGGTTGTACATCTTGAGGGTTTGATTTTGTGCATGTCAGGCAGTGATCATTTTCGAAAATGGTTTTGGAAAGTTTTAATAAAAGTTGATTTTGTTCAAAATTTTACCTCTTACAACTTAGACCATTTTCAGGACCAAAAGGAAAATTTTTAATGCTCACAATCTTAATTCCATTGATTTCAACACAAGTACATTTTCCAACTCTCTGATACAAATCAAAGTTGTTTTTACATCATAAAACTTGAACAGAAAGGTCAAAGTAATAAACTAGGGGCATAGGTGAGTTAGGTGCGCTTGCGTCCTCTGCTCGTGCTTGCGAAAGTCTCTGCAACTAAAGTAGGCCCGACTTATGCCTCATCCTTTAACCAAGCTAAGCACTTGCTAGAAAGGGCATACTGAAACCAGGGTTAGGGGTAAGGGCAAGAAGCTTTCTCGTCCTCTAGGCAGCAAGGTACTGAGCCAGGTGTGAAGCATGAATCGGGAATAAAGCCGGGTATTCTACCCCTCTTATGGACAAGTCTGATCATGCCGAATTGGCGTCTGAACCGGAAGGGAAAGTAGAACAAGCAAGTACATGAGGCCAATCAACTGTATGCCTAGCTGCCGGGTTATGCTTGTAACTCATCTCAGTCAGATTGAGCCAGGGGCAACGCCAAGCTATGTCAGCTGTTGATCTGTTGCACATCCAGTTGCACCACCACCTTACTGGGAAAGTCCACTAGTCGTTGAGCAGATGAAATAAGCTCGAGCTGAATACTCGGGGCAAGGGTCCACCACTTTCAGCTTATCTATGAGACATACTTGGGGAGGGATGAAAAATAAGAGAGATTAAAGAATAGAGAGATGTACGTGAAGAGAAGAGTAAAGAAAGGGCTTTGAGAAAAATAGCGCATGAGTGCTGAGTGATGTGCGAGGCATATATCAGAAATGGTGGGAAATGATACTGAAGAAGCAGTGGACTTCCTCGCAAATCTGGAGGTCTCTCTTACCGATGAAAAGCATCTAAACTAATCAGGGTCTCGGCCAGCGTCAAACCGATACAACTCTTACATTCTTTTAGACATTACGCCACTTCGATCAACCGAATGCTGGTTCCGCCGTAACTGGGGGCAAGAAGAAAATGTGCGAGCATACATAAACAGAGGGCATGTTGTCGAAAACCTCACCAGAGAAGGTCACTTCTGTCACCGATGTTAGAAATCGATGAATCAAGCTAGGTATATCTAGCTCTTCGTCATAGGCAACGATCGAGCTTCGTGCAAAGTGAGCCCACAACATTCGTCCCAAAGCCTGGGCATGGCCAAAATAGGGGTTGAGGCATGATTCTTCATCACGCCAGGTTTCCATCAATGCTTGAAATTCTTCAAGAATCAGGCATATTTCCTATGTTCCGAAGTGAAATGCATGCGTAATTGGGTCCTAACATCGGACCGCAACATGTTGGAATGAAAAACAAGCAGCGTATGGCTTAATGAAAAAGCGCGTTTATGCCAAAATCTCAGAAATTCACCTTTTTCGTACTGTCTAAAGTGGCTATCCAATCCGTGAGCTTCTCAGCAAAGAATATCTCAATTTGTGGAAAGAAACAACAGCAAAAATGAGGTTCTGGTGAAGAAATCACGAAAGAAAGACCTTTTGTAGAAGATAGGGCTGTGAGTGGAGGCCAGCTGTCAGTCGCCTGGTGGATCCATCACAAGTGGTCGGCCGCCCACTTGTGGGCCTGGCAGTTTTGGCAGTCTGGTTTTGTCTTGGTCTTTGTGTTTTGAGTCTTTTGGTTTTAGCAAGTGTGCATATCTGTGTTTAAGTTGTTGTTGCTTTGTTTATCGAGTTGTATTTTGTATTTTGGTCGTTATTCGACTCATTACCCAATTAAGAACATCGTGCTAGTACAAGTTTTTATTTTTGGTTTCAAATTCAACTTCATTTTCATCTACAAATGTGGTGCTCATGATGCAGAAACAATAACTATTCATAAATATTGCAGGGTTTTCCCCGATCATAGTTTTTTTATAAAGAGAGTACAAGTTTTCAAAAGCAAAAGTAAAAGCCTATCTGAAGCTATACATGTGTTGAACTACTAAAATAAAAGAAACTAAGCAAAAAAAGTACAAAAAATCGGCACTAGTCTCTCAAGCTCGAAGGCCCTCTTCGTCCTTTTTTTCGGAGGGGACTCAGGGGCACTATCTCTGTCAGCACCGCTATAAGAATCAGACTCTGAGCCAGTGCCGGTCTCATCATCTTCACTCCCTGCCTCAAAGCCAGCCTCGCATCATCTCCGCTCCCTAACCCCGAGCCAGCAACATCGCCGCCACTCTTAGACTCAGAGCGTCGGCTCACTACCTCCTTAGAGTCACTGGCTTTAGTATCATCCCGCTCAATATGGGCTCAGACTCGCTGCTCTGGCTCTGAGCACCCCTGTCTCTGCCTTGACCTCAACGCTCATCTTGGCCACGTGCTGGGGCCTTGTAACGCCTTCAGAATAAAACCATAAATCATACAGTATTGACATGCTTAGACATAAGAAAATAAAACATAATTACATTCCATCAGAGTATTCATTACAAAATGTATTACATGTTGACAACAAAAGTAAATGCCCTATGGGCTTACAACTTTCCAAGTCAACACTTGATTACAAAAGGAGTACTAACTCGAAACACAAAGTAAGCCCTTGGCTTGATATATATGTAATACAAAAATGTAATCACAAAAGATGTCCCAGCCACTGAGCCTCTCAAGCTACGTCCTTGGAGGTGGCATGCTACCTGTACTTGAAAATGATGTCCCATATAGGGTGAGCCAACGCCCAGTAGTAAAGATATGCTAAACATAACATGAGCAATAACTAAAACATTGGCAGTTGATAAAATTTAACTCACACGAATCAATTCATAATCCGTTTCAATTACATGACAAAAGTGACCATGTTTCATTTCATTTTCCATTTCTTATCCAATTCTCAATTTATAACTATGGCTCAGAACCTGGCCAAACAATTGATTGAGATCACATCTCATATCAACAGTATTTCTATTTCAGATGAGACAATAACTCATATTAAACATTTCACATTTCATAACAGATACAATTTTGGTGCTGTATCAATAACACGTAACAACACTTCCATACTTCACAATGATACACATTTTAGTGCTGTATCAATGTCAAACAAAAACACTTCCATACTTCACAAATGATACACATTTTAGTGCTATATCAATGGAGTCCAGCCCCTATCTCCTCCCAATCAATATCCGGTTTTAGAGGTCCATCCCCTATCTTCCCCTAAACCGTGGAGTACATCCCCTATCTCCTCCACACAACACAATGTATAAAACACCTATCATATACATAATCAAATCAATACATAAAATTATGTATTATACCAACCGCCATATTCGATGGCATACTCATTTGATTAGTTTTAGTTTGCCTAATCATCATGCATTGTCTACAACAATCAAGACTATCCTCCACCGATAGCCCAAAGCAATTATTTCTAAACAGATAATAAATGCATCAACAGATAATTTATCAACATTTTTAAAAGTGAGCGATTAATAAATCCAACTTCACTATTCCATCTCGTATTGAGCCAATTTCATTATTTTGACTCAATTTCACATTTTCATCATAAATGTCATTAATTACACTAATGACCCAAATATACCCAAACATGGCATTTTCTCATTTTTCTCAATATTGACCCTAATGGTCCAAATATTATCGACAACATCAATATACTCATTTTGAAACCCAAACACACATTCTTGGTTCAAAGAAACAAAACCCCTTTTCTAAAAATTGCACATTTTAAAAACCCTAACTTCCAAAATCCAAAACCATATATAAAAAGCTCAATATTCATGTCAAAGCTCATAAAGATGAGTAGGAATCCCTACCTCAAGAGATGAAACCAATGGGGATGATGGAGAAATCTCGAAATGCTCCAAACCAAGAAATTTTCGGATGGATAGGTGGCTCTCAACAAGCTCTACACTTTTTACAAAGACACTAAAAGAGTGGATCACTCTAACTAGATCAAACCCTAGAGAGAAGGTAGATTCTAGAGAGAGGAGCTCTCAAAAGAGTGGTTTGGAAAAGTAAGAGAGAGAGTGGAAGTTGAAAAGTGATCTAAAAAGACCCAGCTGATATCTGATATACGTATGACCCGCTCGAGCGGAGAATAGGACGCTCGAGCGTCAAGTACAAAAACTGGACCCGCTCGAGCGTGAAGGGTACCCGCT
>JAPPVO010003479.1:0-15099 GCA_030407325.1 Camellia japonica | reverse complement strand
ACTATTATTTGATCTACAAGCAGCTGTGTCATTTTGGCTCTAATAAGCTCGGATTAAGTATGTATAAGCCTTTTTGTTTGCAATGAAAACAATGAGCTGGTCCTTGATGTAGTTTTAATTTCAAGAACTGCTTACATTCATGGTTTAAAGCATACTTCGGGCAATTTTGTTGTAATCATGGATACTGACTTATTACACCATCTAAGTATGTTTTCTTGTATTTAAATGACAATTGAGTTACTTCGGGAAAAAAAATTAGAAACATATAAGTTGAGTTGTAAATCCAGCAATCCACCATATATGCTCTATGTGAATATTGAAATAATTTCTTTTTGCCATATGCATATATATATATATTTTTATCTCCTAATTTTGCAGATTTTCTGTTTGTCATATTTTCAAATATTCAAGTCTAGTTGTTTTGGTTCTTGTTCCACAGCCAAAGTACCTACCAAGCTTCATCAAGTAAGAAAGCTTCTCAATTTTCTCCTCCCTTTTAATTGTTCCTGATGTTATAGTGGTGGATGAACAGATGGAAAAAAAATTAAAAAATAATTTGAATAGATATGTGTTTATGTACTGGATTATATTTGAGTGTTGGTAGTGGGACATTTCAACAGATAATGGTTGCTTTGGCTATCTATTTCATTTGAGTATTGGCGATGGGAAATTTCAACAGATAAGGGTTGGTTTGGTTATCTATTTCAACATATTGAATTTGGTTTTTCTTGGTATTTCAACATATAGAAAAAATTTTAAAAAAAAAAAAAACTAAACAGATAGAATTAATTCAAGAGAAAAAATTGAGCAGATAATAAAATTTGGACAGATATTTGAACAGACAAGAGAAAAAAATGATTAGATAGTCAAAAAAAATTAAACAGATAAAAAAAATTTGAATAGATAGTTAAAAAATTTGAATAGATAGATATGAATTTGAACAGATAGTCAATAAAAAGTCAATAGACAAAAAAAGTCTACAAATAAATTAAGGGTTAAAATTAGAAACAAAATGTCATTTAAAAAAAAAAAAAACGACTTCTCAATAAACTATATTTCACAAATGGTAAACCTCTCACTAATAAAAAATGTCTACTGGACTTAATGCCTTATATCTTTTTTATCTTGGAGTTTTCAATAATTTTCTCCAAAAAATATTCACTAGACCTAATGCTTTATATCCTTCTTAACTTGTACTTTTCAATAATTATCCCCCTTGTTTTTTTTTTTAAATACTCACATGGTTTGGCTATATACATACATACATGCATACATACACACAAGTTATTGTATCTCTCATTTGGCTTCAATAATTAATACTAATGTATTTGCCTAAAAATGATTAATTGTTTTTTTGTTCTTAATTTATAGATAATCACTTCAAATGCTTTGCAAACCAATTTGAAATCATTTATGTGCTAATTTACAACTAATCATTGATTTTTTCAAAAAACATAAAAATAAAAATAGAAACATTGTCAAACTAACATAAATAGGGAATTTACAAATCAAGTAAACCTCAAGGGAGGTCAGTGCAATTTCAAAAAAATAAGAGGAGGCCAGTGTAATTGTCATAAGGCTCAAGGGAAGTGAGTTAATATACCCTTATATTTTTATTGTCGAATCCAACTCACTTATTTAATTTTTAGGGTAAATTACATTAACCACAAACACTTCTGAGGTTTGAAAAAAAATATAATAAGTCTCACAATTTTAATATAATTACACTAACCTCCCTTTTAGTAAGTTGTTGTCGTCGTTGTTGTTGTTGTTGTTGGTTTTTATTTATTTATTTATTTTATTATAGATTGATCCCTTTTAATAAGGCTAAATGGGTCGAAACTAATGTAAATGTTGTGAAAATATTAAAAAAAAAAACAAAAAAAAAAAAAAAAACAATGTATACATTTTATGTAAAATAGATGACAACATAATTTTTTAATCCATGACTAACAAATTATTGATAAAAGATGGCTAAATGGTATATAAATTAAAATCACATTGAAGCTGGCTTATTGTCTTTCTCAAAACCTCAAGAGAGGTTAGTGTAATTTACCCTAAATTTTTTTTTTTTTAACTCAATAAGCTTAAACATTATTATTTGGGAAAAGGAAAATGTTTGGGACCCCTATTGGGGATGACCCCCACACCCCCAAAGTGATCCTGGCCCTCCATGTATGTACGGGGTCCACATCATGAATGGTTTAGATTTGTGAGAGTCTTGTGGGGGTGGGGGTCTCAAAAATCACTCTAATTACAAAAAAATAGAATAAAATCCAAAGCTTGACCCTTACAACAAAATAGACCATGAGTTTTTAATTTTGTTAATTTAAACTGTGGGGAAGTATTTTGTGAATGGCACACATGGCAGAGATGGCTCCGAGATATCGGCTAAGGTGCCACGTGGGCGAGTCATAGTTGCTGAGATGGTCGCCGTATTGCCGAGGTTCGATGCGATAATACCGGGATTATGAGATATCTGATAGAGGACAAGAGTTCTAGATAAGAGGAGGCTTTTACTAAGGATAAGGATAAGGCTCTTGAGGAGTCTATCTTTATCTAGCTGAGAGTCCGAGATAGACCTTGTGCTTGAGTCTTATGAAGTGAAACTTCTAGGGGACTGGGGCATGGCTAGCTATAAAAAGTAAGGCACCCTAGTGGGTCTAAGGTATGCTTGAATTTGTGCATTAAGTATTTGTGTGAGATCTTTAAGAGATTGTTTGACTGAATTGATTGTCGGAGTGCCCCCGGATGGACGAGCCACCGTGGTATTCTCATCTTCTTGTTGGCAGGCAGTTAGCTTAATTTATGCCACATGGCATGCAGCTAAGTTCCCTGTTTGGTTGTGTGGTCAGAAATCAACATCTACAATTTGGCATCGTCTGTGGAAACTTAGTAAGAATAAATGGCCAACAACGAACAAGAAGTGAGAATCGGGGATGACGTTTACAGTGAGGAGGAGGAACATATGGGTCCTAACACTAGAGGAGGAAACAATAAAAAAGAAGTACAAGAGGTCGACCTTGAGGCGAACAATGTCGGTTCGGGCCGAAATGGAAACAAGAAGGGTAGTCGAGATGAGTATTACCACGAAAGCGATCTCCAAGTATGGAAAGATAGATGCTTGACAAGGGATGCGAAACTGAAGGATATGGCGGACAAGTTGATAGACTTGCAGACAGTAGTCAACTTCATGATACAGAACAACATGATGCAACCAGCGTTTCCTTACCGGACACACCGGCACCAACAGCCAAGGCCGGTGTCCAGAAGGAAGGACAGAAGATAGTGCCCGTTGTCTCACAACACTCTAAGGGACAAGGAACTTCACATCGGCAACCACGAGATACCGGGAGAACAAAGTTTGTGCGAGGAGAGTCATAAAGAACACCACGAATCAAGGAGACCTATGTTAGGGGATCTCGACGGATCCAAGGGCAAGGCCTTTGTTTTGATGATGCAGTGGAAGTGGAGAAGTCTAAGAGAACGCATCCTAACATCGGAAGCAGCACGCTGAAAAAGCTAAAGTTGATTGACAACCGAGCTCTCGGATGAACGAGGAGGACCTGAGAGATTACCTCCAAAGAAAGAGACACGATACCAAGATCACATCAAACATCTAACCGAAGACGCCATTCTCTGTGGAGTTAGGTGCATTCGAAGCACCGAAGAGATTTAACATGTCGAGATTTCAGGTTTATGATGGTAAGTCTGACCCAAACTTTTATGTTGGTTTATATTTAAATTCAATGGCTTTGTGGAGTGGGAATGAGCAACTATTGTACAAAGTATTCCTACCGTCATTCAGGGAAATAGTATCAGATTGGTTCCACAAACTTCTAAAATGATGCGTGAAGAGTTGGGAAGGCTTAGCCGAGATGTTTGTGGCCAGCTTTGTTACAAACAAGTTACAGCCATTAAGGGTAAACTCTGTATTGGCTTTGAAGATCAGTGATGGCGAAATTCTTAAGGCCTACACTAAAAGGTACTATGAGGTTTACAATCGGATTCTGGCTTGCAACCAGGAACTTGCAGTCGTGTCCTTTAAGAACGGCTTGGATGACGATTCCCCACTTCGACAGTTGCTTGCAAAGACACTCCTAAAGAACATAGAGGAATTAATGGCATGAATAGAAAAATATGCCAGGATGGAAGAAGATAAGAAAGCAAAAAAGGTAAGTACAATGAAGCAAGAGAAGAGAAACAATTCGCTGAGGCGATGTTGAGGAAATAACGATGTTGATAGGTCAGAGTTAGTATTGAGATCCATGCAGACAGTGAGTATAGTTTTCAAGATCCCCATCTATAGGATATTGGAGAGAATCATGAATTAGCCATACTACATTGTACCACAGACGGTCCCAAGAGAATACATGGGCAAGAGCCTTGAGAAGCATTGCGCCTACTATGAGGAAAATAGGGACATGATGTAACAACCCCGACCTGTGATTTGCTTTAATCTTTGATTAAGAATGCCTAATAAGTAATTAAGAGGAAATTTTGAGTTAAATGCATGTGAATTGTGTTATTTGTGTTTGTGTTGTCAGTCCTATAAATATCTGTATGTGCTTCTGTTTTGTTTTGCGAATTGAAGGCCTTATCGGTATCTGATCACGAAATTGACTTGGTTTACGTGTTATTTGGAATTTTTAAAAATTTATGGCAGGTTTAATTAAAATTTGATTTGAAACCAAATAATTAGAATAAAATAATGCCAATTGATTAGTTGTAAGTCTAACTTAATTAAAATTCTTAATCAAACCTATAAAAGGCTTGCAACCACATTCTAAACTCATCACTTTCTTCCTCCTTGAGACCAAAATGTGAGAGAGAGGGAGAAGCCTAGAAAAAGAGTGAATTCAAGCTTAAAGAAGGGAATTGTAGAGAATTAAGAGAACTTTTGGAAGAATTAGCTTGGAGACTCTAAGAATTAGTCATCTAGAGCCCAATTGAGCACCTAAGGTAAAACATCAAGCCTTTAGTTTTGTAATTGAGTTGGTCCATGCATGAATTCAAGAGGTTAAAGTGGTTAAATAAGAGAATTTAGCTTAAAGAGTAGAGTTTGAACGAACTTATGCATTGCATGCATAATTCATAAAGCTTTGAAGTTATTTTCTAAGAATCCTTACATGCATGCATGTAGACCGCCCGAACTCACTCCGCGCGCGAGGGCGCGAATTGTAGTTCTGCTACTATAGTTCGGACTCCTGTCACGGTTCTGAATCTAATCTCATAAAGTGCAATATAAGACTGATAAATCACCAAAGAGTCCAAATCCAGCAATTGGTCTTGAAAAATAAATTTTGAATCAAAAAGCGCCAAACATAGACTGCTTTGCCAGATTTCAGAGTCGCCACCTAAATATTTTGTTTTGGGAAATTTAGGAAACCCTGACTCATGCCAAAGGCCGCGTGTCCGTCATCGCCAAAGTTTCCTCGGCTTGGGAAATTGGGTACGAGAGGGGAAGGTCCTGAAATGAGCACCCCCGCTCGCCCGATCAAAGATCGGCCTCTACTAACATGATATATTGTTTTTCAAAACACATGCATTCTTATTCCGGTTTATTGGCTAACTTACTATGTGATGCGCACAACATACAAGTATAGACTCAATCGCAAGAATTGGAACAAAACAACTCATGTTTGTTTTTCGAAAATGGTTTGAAAGTGCTACTCGCAAGTAGGCTAAGACGCGGATTTGCCACCCTCAAGTGGGCTTAGAAAACAACATGATTTTGCCACTCCGCAAAGTGGGCTTAAAACGCACATTTCGATGAATTGCTCCAATTCAAGCAATGAAGCCTTCATCCACAGGCATTCAACCAGTTAAACACATAAGCATATAGCCTTATGGCAAGCATGCTATCATGGCAGTCACTTACACACATGCAAGGATGCTAAAGCATAAACACTCACAGTGTACTCCGAGCCAAAAAAGAAGCTATGTTACAAATCCATGCATGATCCTAGCTATGTTTGAAATGCCTAATGCAACACATGCAAAATGCAACTAAAATAGGCTCGACTATCTAGAATGGCATATGAATGCAACACTCGATAGCATGCTTTGAAACACGTATTCAAGAAAGTGTATTAAAGTACAATGCAGTTTGTATGATGCGCCAAGCCCGGTGCATGCAAGATAGATGAATGATGCACGCATGTAAAGCATAAGGATGCTAATTGAAATACGCCCTAAAACTAACCATCGAAAGCAGTTAAGTAAAAGGAAGAAAGACGTGAGGTTGGAAGACATTCAAACACACACGCACACTTATTACAACATTTGCTCTCTCGACGGAGGGTCCGAATAACAAGCTAACTAGCTACGCTAAGCAATTAATCTAATTAATCTAATTAGACTAATTATTACACAACCAATTTGAATAACTAGCTACAACTAATTATTACATCACTTTAACTAATTAACAAATTAATTAAGTTACAATTTCAAGCTAGACAACAAGCAAAGCTATAAATGAGGCTACCTCAGTTCTGTTCAAGAAGGTGGAAGGTGCATGCTCGGTTTTCGCTCCGAAAAGCTCTCCAGTTGCTCTCTTAAGGCTCTGTTTGCAGGGCGTCCTTGAGAACTTGCTGCTAACCTTACCAAAATAGTGCTGGGGAGTGCACCAGTGGCCTGCCGGCCATGAGAGGCTTCTGCCGACCCCCCTGCCAATCAAAGATGCACACTGCCGGCCACAGATGAAGAGGTGCAGGCCAACAATGAGAGGGTGCCAGCGACTGGTGTGCTATGACACCAAGCTGCAATAGAGCACAAAACAGAGAAAATGGAGGGTCTCCTAAGAACATGTACGTACTATGCCCCGCCATATCACCTCAAAACATCAAGGGAGAGGCACCGTTGGATCCAAAACCATCAATCAAGCATCTTAATGCGTGATGGTCAAAGATCCAACATGTACAGATTCAATAAATGCAATGCAAACAAGACACTTAGACCATCTCCTTATCATGAGAAATCAAAGGAAATGGAGATCAAGGGAGATTGGCTCACTTCATCACTTCAAGTATGAAATGATCTAATCCACCTTGTGTTCAACACAACATCCGATTAAACATAATGCAAAGCAAGCAACATGTCATGCAAACAACATGCTAATCTTGGCATGAAATGGGAGAATCTAACATGTAAACACTCATGCACAACATGCTAGAATACTTAAGCATTAAAAGCTAGTGAAAGACACAACACTAGAATCATGCAAAGCAAGGCTTGATGGACTAAACCAACACCAAACAGACCCCATACATGCAAGACAATGGCTGAGATGCTCTGAAATGCTAGCATTAAAAGCAAAAAAATGCATGCCCATGCATTGGCCCATGAATAAAAACATAATGGCACAACTCTTAAAAGCACTCAAAGAGTAGAAGAAGTGAGAACATGGCAATGCTATATGCTCTGAAATCAAGTATTAAATGATGCCAAATCATCTAAATAGCTCAAAGAAAGCATATTAATAGGCTTGAAGCACAAAGCTAGTCAAGGGCTTTACATTACAACCATACTAAGTAATGCTCAAATAGCCTCAACCATTCAAAACAGACCTAAGGCAGGTCAAAATAGTAGCAAAAACATTCTAGACTCGTAGCATAGATGGCAAGAAAGATATGCTCATGTATTAGCTCACAAACAAGGCATAATGGCACAACTCTTAAAACAATTAAAGAGTGATAAACATGAGAGTATGGAAAAGATATAAGCCCTGAAATACCATGCCAAATGATGCCAAGGCATGCAAACATCACAAGTATAGCATGGTAGTGGCCTCAAAACTCAAGACTAGTGAAGCCATTTACACTATAGCTATACAAAGCAAGCCCCAAAAGGTCAAGAACACCAAAATAGTCCTAAAGCATGTCAAAATAGTGCTAAAACATGTATGGAGTATAGCCAAGACAAGCTAGCATGAAGGGCCAAAACACCAAGTAAGCTAGGCCAATGAGCATGATTACACTACAAGTGTAAGGAGCAAATGAGGGATACTCTAACCAACCAAAAACAGAGTTGTATTATGGCAAAATAAGACCAAAAACACACTGAGATGGTAGCCCAAAAACTTAGGCAAGCTTGCATACAAATTAGCCCATGACCAAAGCATAAGGCACAACCCTCCAAAAAGCATTGAAAGAGTGAAACATGAGAGAGTATGACTACACTACACACACTGAAATCATGTTAGAAATGAGGCCAAATGCATGCAAACACTCAAGTAAAGCATGCTAGAGACTTTGAAACTCTAAGTTAGTGAGCAAGATTTGCACTATGGCTATACAAAACAAGCCTCACATGGCCAAGACCACTTAAAACAGAGTTTAAGCATGTTAAAATAACACCAAAACATGCTGAGGTAGAACCAAAATAGGCTAGCATGATAGATTAAAGCATTGAGCATACAAGGCTAAATGGCAAGATTACACTACAAGTGTAAAAAGCATGCATGAGGTGACTCAACCAAACTAAAACAGAGTTATGTCATGCTGAAATAAGGCCAAAAATAGGCTGAGAACAAGCCAACACATGCTATAAACACATGCTCAATAATTAGGCCAACAAGGCAAACAAACAAAGACAAGAGGAAAGGGGACCACCCCCTCTCATTTTGGACCTCAAAACCACATTTCTACCACTGAAAATCCACTGGATTTCAGTGGCTAAAAGGCCAAACAAAGATGACCTCAAAGGCCTTAAGTGATGGCACAAAGCAAGGCCAAACAAGCCACCAAAGGGGGTAAACCACCCCTAACTCAAACAAAGCCTTAAACAACTATTTTAAGCACTTAAATACAGAAATTTTTTCAGTTGAAAGTCAGGTCAAAACAGCATGCAAAGGTGGCTAAAGACTTAAGCAAAACAAAGCTTAAAGGGGCTAGTCTCTTACCCTTGAAGAACAATGGCAAGACAGCAACTTCAGCCACAATTTTTGAACCAAAACCAATCCAAAGTCCTCAAAACAAGCTTTAAGTGCCTTAGCTCCAAAGCAAAGGTTGTTAACTAGGTGGTTTGTGTGCAAAAGTGTGAAGAAATAGCACTTTTGAGCACAAAATAACACAAATATATATATATAGAGAGAGAGAATTCTAGAGAGAGGGATATTTTTTGTGGTCTCAATTTCTGAACCCCTCAAGAAGGGGAGAGAGCTCCCCTTTTATAAGCAATGCAAGCCAAAAGGCTTGCTTAATCCATCCATACACGTGTATGGAGGATGGATCAGTGAACCACAGCTGGCTCAAAATATCCAAAAGATATCTGTTGAAATCAAGGTAATCTGCCGGCCATCAGTGGTGGCCGGCAGTGCCCCCATTGATGGCCAGCAGGGCCTATCAATGGCCGGCAGGGCAGAGTGGATGGTCGGCAGTGCCAAACCATGGCCAGCAAGGCATGACAAGAACCAATATGGAAGGACCAAGTCATGGTCCAAAAATGAGGCAAAATTGGAAATTGGGTTTGAAAAGAGCAAACCTGGCATTCCGTCGTGAAATGCGAGTATTCGGCGAGCAAACAAGCTTGCCACTAGATATACCTGCATGAATATCCAAGTCTTCAGGACGGTCAAAAATGGGGTGTCTACAGTTGCCCCTCTTTGACAGAACTCGGAAGTCATAAAATGACGGGAGTGAATGTCAAAGCCCAGAGACGACCCATTTTTGACAAGGTCGCAGACTTAGACAAACAATCAATATAACGATATAGAGACGCACCCGTAGGTTGGGGAAAAATGCAAATGACATGCATGATGCAAGATCATAACTTATGATTATGCAAAAGACTATAATGAAGCATTTATGCAAAATAAATACAACACTTTAAGCGAATGTTATGCAAAGAAATGCTACAGCTAACCCGTACGTAAGCAAGTCAACACGAACCAAACTACATCTCATGTAGAAAGGATGCAAGAAAATTATACAATTCTCATTGCGTCTCACGCGGAGAAGGCTAAAAGCGACTACCGAGAATACCCGGAGTCTCAAACAAAGCATCTCTAAACGTATCACACGCAAGAGAAGGAAAATCAACACCTCTCAGCGTATCCACACGCGAGAGAAGGAAAATCAACACCTCTCAGAGTATCACACGCGAGAGAAGGAAAAGCACACTTTTCGTGTATCACACGCAAGAGAAGGAAAAGCAACACCTCTCAGCGTATCACATGTAAGAGAGGGAAAAGCACCACTTCTCAGCGTATCACCCACAGAAGAAGGAAAAGCAACACCTCTTAGCGTATCACACGCGAGAGAGGGAAAGCACTACTTCTCAGCGTATCACATGCAAGAGAAGGAAAAGCGACACCTCTCAGCGTATCACACGCAAGAGAGGGAAGGAAGAAAAAACCTCTCAGTGTATCACACGCGAGAGAGAGAAAAAGCACCACTTCTCAGCGTATCACACGCAAGAGAAGGAAAAATGACACCTCTCAATGTATCACACCGCAAGAGAGGGAAGGAAGACAAAACCTCTCAGCGTATCACATGTGAGAGAGGGAAAAACACCACTTCTCAGCGTATCACAACGCAAGAGAAGGAAAAGCGACACCTCTCAGCGTATCACACACGAGAGAGGAAAGGTACACCTCTCAGCGTATCACACGTAAGAGAAGGAAAAGCGACACCCTCTCAGCGTATCACACGTAAGAGAGGGAAAGGTACACCTCTCAGCATATCACACGCAAGAGAAGGAAAAACAACACCTCTCAGCGTATCACACGCAAGAGAGGGAAAGGCAGATGTCGGGTGTAAACATTGGTGTAACCGAATGTCTCTAACCAACGAGGTATCGGTGTAAGCACCAGACGTATCCGAATCTTCTAACAGAGACAAGACGAACTCAAAGGACAGGAAAGGTCTACCTGGAATTCCTCTGAATGAAACCATTCATACAATATCATCTAGTTGCACCAGTCTCAAATGAAACCGTACATACAAATACGTGCCTGCATAAGAAAGAAACTCAACAGGTACAATATAATAGAAACACATGTTCAATGTTACATTAAGATACAATTCAATACGCGAGATAAACGCGTACATATACAATGCAAGTGAAAAGGTGTATAGCAATGCAAGTGAAAAGTGCATAGCAATGTAAGTGAAAAGGTGTATAGCAATGCAAGTGAAAAGTGCATAACAATGCAGGTGTAACGTGCATAACAATGCAAGTAGAACGTGTATAACAATGCAAATGAAGTGTGTGTAACAATGCAGGTGTAACGTGCATAACAATGTATTTGTATCATGTATAAACAATGCAGGTGATTCGAAACGCACATTCAATGTATCAACAAAGCAATGTATACTCTATGTAGCGACCAAAGCGCGCATGAAAGAGACTACTCAATGGTAGCTTCCGATTTACCTATCGGAGAGTTGCAACATGTTAAAAAGGATACATCTCACATGTGTTGATGAGCAACAACCATTGCGCATCATGAACGCCATTCTGAGCTTCCGCAGAGGTAATTTGAATCAAATTTTTGAACACTCCTCGAAATTCTTGGAACCCAAGGCACATACCATGGTAAAACAGATAGTAGAATCTGGTGAAGGCCTGCCGGCCATGATAGGAGGGTGCTGGCCCCCTACCGGCCATCAGTGGGCATTGCCGACCATCTATGAAGGGTTGCTGGCCATCGATGTGCCACTGCCGGCCATCGATGGCAGATTTGGGCTTTTTGGTCTTTTCGGCCATGGTCTTTAAATACACTCAAAATCATTTCATTTCCTTATAACCCCTTGCATAAAACCCTTCTCCTTGCTCTCTAGATGTGTCTTCTCTCTAGATTCGCGTGCTCTACACGTTTCCCAACACCCTAAACAACTTGAATCGCTAAAATCCCTTTGTTATCTTCGATTTGAACCGATTAGAATTTGATTCTGAGGCCTCTTTCCTCATTTCCTCCATTCAAGGATCATTTCCCCCGAGTTCTCTTAAGGTTAGTTCACTTTTCCCGGGTCTTGATTTTCTTTGACTTTCCTCTCTCTTAGGGTTTGATTTGTTCAAAGTTTCACCATTTTGCTCATCTTTCTCATTTTTGCTCATTTTTGCATCTATCTCAGATGGCTGACGATATCCCGCATGATGGGGGCTTCCCCGCACTCCCTCTGTAGAGCTTGCCGCGGACTTTGCGGCTGAGCCGGGGGTTGAGCTTAGCCTTTACCACGCGAGCGTACGCCCCTTTGACCCCGTGAGGTATCGCCCGGGAGCTCATATTATACCAGTGGCAGGAGGCATCCACGCCTTCACTGATTTCGATGAGACGCGCCAGACGACCTCTTGCTGAGAGAGCCCATGTCCCACTTGTCGGCCATTGCTGTGGAGGTATCAACTCTACTTTTCTGCAGTATTACTTTCAATTGTTTGCATTTCTTGTACTGTTTTGATCTGATTGCATCACATGCCTTGATCTGACTGTATTTCATTCATTGCTGCTCTGTATTATACTGTATGCGACTGTACCTCATGCATTCACTGCCTGAATTCAATTGTTTCTTCAATACATCACTGCTCTGAATTCAACTGTATTTTCAATACATCACTGATCTGCATTCAATTGTACGCGACTGTACCTCATGCATCACTGCTCTGAATTCAATTGTATCTTCAATACATCACTGCTCTGAATTCAATGTATTTTCAATACATCACTGGTCTGCATTCAACTGTACTTTCACTGCCAAAGGATGGATCCCGCTCCTTCAGAGGCTATGGTGCGACGACAGCTCAGGATTGGTATGACGGGCTTCCTGCGAGGGTCCGCCAGATCATAGAACAGGACCGGCTTCGGCCTATTCTGCTCCAGCTTGACACGGGTCGTAGCGAGTCGCCCTCTCCTAGGGGCTCTTGTGGAGAGGTGGTGGGACACCACCAACTCTTTCCACTTCTCCTCGGCGGGAGAGATGATGATGACTCCTTCGACTTTGCCATGATCATTGGCCTGGGCGTAGAAGGTGACCCGATTCCTCTCGATCCCGACATGGGAGAGTGGGTGGCCGCATGGGATACACTACTTGGAGCGCGTCCACTGACACTTCGAGTAGGCATGGTCCGGTATACCTGGTTCGAGGAGCACTACAGAGGGGAGACTCCCGAGACTATAAGGAGGTGGAGCAGTACGCCAGGGCTTCCTCTTGTTCCTTTTCGGTACCACCTTGTTTTGAACAGGTGGAATACCGTGGGTTTATATTTCCTAAGTGCCCTGGTGGTGCTCCAGCAGGTCCATTTCTATGATTGGGGCGCAGCCGGCCTTACCACTTTGTATGGATACATGAGCTCGACCTCTCGCATGTGCGGGAAGTCGATTGGTGGCTACTGGCGAGCTTGGGAGGTACACAGCTTAGTTCTCCCTTTTTATTATTTGCTTAGCATTTTCCTGCTTTCACTTTGTTCAACACTTGTACTTTCTGCATTCTCTGTATCTGCTCTTGCACTGTATGCTTTCTGCTTTGCATTTTCTGTACACCATACAAGCTGCACACTGCATACCATACACTGCACACACAAAGTCTGATCTCTGCTCTAGACCTGCACTCCTTATGCATTGTACTGCGTTCTGCTTTCTGCATGTTCTATACTCTGTTCATACACTGTATTGATCACATCTTCCTTATAGCTGTGGGTGTACGCATACTTCCCGACACTTGCCCCGGAGCTGTGGAGGAGACGCCAGCAACAGTCCATTCTCTGATGTATACGACGGCCAGCTCTGTCGTAGGACCCTGAGAGAGCTTTGTGTTCTTCCGCAGTATTTCGACTCGGTCACGGCGCGCGAGGTAATTCCGTAACAAAATTATTTCAATTAACCTGATGCACCCACATTAGTTATTTGACAACTGATCATCTTGTTCGTTCTCTTTCCTCATATCACGTGGCAGCCATGGGATCGATAACCGTCAGGACTCCGAGATCAATACAACGCGCCCCGATTGTCTCCTGCTACCACATTCTCTTCGAGGGCCCGATCTGTCGCGGCTTGGTTTTTGAGTGAGCGCTTCGTACGCCTAGACCTTGAGATCACCTGCCCAGTTTATACCGATGGCACCTCCTGCGTCTATGAGGGAGACACACAGGCTGTCTACCGACCAGGTGATTCAGTTCATGGTAGGACTAGATGCGGACTATTTTTCGCATGAGAGGGCAGCTACGCGACCTTCATTCAGACGCATCTAATGCCGTCTCTGACCAGTGTTCGTGGAGGTGAGGGGGCGAGAGCGTCGGCTGCGAGAAAGAGAGGCAGAGCGACCAGATCCGTAGGAGGAGAAGATCCTGAGGAGAGGAAGGAGGACTGGATGCCAGAGCTGCCTACTTCATTGACTTATCAGAGACGTTCTAGGAGACTTATCAGATCCCCATTGCGCCTGCATCAGCTGGGCGTGCACTCACCGGGATTCGAGGTCCGACTCCGGTATGTACTAAAACCCCACATTTTGCATATTTACTTCATTTCGATTATGCTTTATCGGATACTGATCTTTTCGATGCACTCGCAGGCGCCCATAGAGTACACAGGGCAGGCATTGATCTAGTGGCTTCCTTGACAGAGATGATAGAGACGCAGTTGGATCTGCTCAGCCTCTACAAGATCCCGGTGAGTTCTTTCAAGTTACACTTCATGCCACAAAGTCTTCTCTTGACACACTAGCATTTGCACAATTTCACACTGCACTGATTTGATACATTGCTCCTATACACTGCTTATGGCATACATACATGCTAATCACTCACTGCTCACAACACATTATTCTTTGCATCTGATACATTTCATTACTAATGCATTTGGCGAACTGCCTTTTTCAAATTCCCTTCTTGATGCCAGGCCATCGGATGCCCCAGCAGGAGCAGAGGCGGGTCCTTCAGTACCTCCTCCATCAGCAGAGAGGAGAGGGAGACAGGCTCAGACACATCTGGCCGAGGTAGAGGCAAGAGGCACCCACAGCGAGAGTGGCGCCTTTAGAGCCCGTGCCGAGTGATGATGATGACGAGATGAGTGAGGAGGTCGAGGTGGCAAGTCGACAGTCCGAGTCATCCGAGGAGGGAGATGACGACGGATCGGGTCAGACAACGGTGACGACGACAATGGTG
>JAPPVO010003478.1:0-14205 GCA_030407325.1 Camellia japonica | reverse complement strand
TCATCTTGAGTCACGTGCGGTGTACTACCTCACGTGCTTCATTCTGCATTTTCATCTTGAGTCACGTGCGGTGTACTACCTCACGCGCTTCATTCTGCATTTCCATCTTGAGTCACGTGCGGTGTACTACCTCACGTGCTTCATTCTGCATTTTCATCTTGATCCACGTGCGGTGTACTACCTCGCGTGCTTCGTCTTGCATTTTGTTTTGCATTTTCGTCCCGGTCTGACGAGACCTTAAACACGTACCGGTCTGACGAGACCTTAAACACGTACGGGTCTGACGAGACCTTAAACACGTACCGGTCTGACGAGACCTTAAACACGTACCGGTCTAATGAGACCTTAAACACGCGCGGGTCCGGTGGGACCTTAAACACGCACGGTCCAGGAGACCTTAAATCCTCGGGAGGTGTAAGACCTTCAGTGCATTAAAGTGCACACCTCATTGCATTTGGCATACATCGCATCGCGCCATGTGCGCACCCCATCTGCACTTCATTTTCCATCCTTTGAGGCTCGCATACCTCATTGCACTCCATTTTCCATCCTTATGAGGCACGCATGTCTCATTTGCCCTATCGTGCATTGTGCATTGCCCCAACGACGGTCCGGCGGGACCCTAAACACGCCCGGTCTAGAAGACCTTAAATCCTTGGAAGGTGCGAAACCCTCGTCTGATGAGGTACGCGTGCCCCATCTTGCATTTCATAACATCTCGAGGCATGTAGGCCTCGTTTTGCACTTCATTTTCCATCCAATGAGGTACGCGTGCCTCATGTTTCGTTTCATCCTCACTTGCATTGTTTTGCATCCCGTGTGGCACGTGTGTCACATTATGCAAATTGCCCCAACAAGGGTCCGGCGGGACCGAAAACACGCACGGTCTGGCGAGACCTTAAACCCGCTCATTTGCATTGTTATGCATCTCAAAGCCGTGCGTTGGCGCGCATTTTAACATCATGCATACACTGTGCATCCCGGTCTGGGAGACCTTAAATCCTCTGAAGGTGCAATTCCTTCGGTGTTTGTCGTGCCCGAACGACTTCCGTGCTTGCGGTGAGTTCCTAGAAGACCAACTGGGACGGTGAAAACTAGAGTTTCAATGGCTTATGCCTAGAACACAAAGGTTCGGAATTTCCGAGACTAAAGTCTGGTTTAAATACCCAGGGGGGTGCACCCCCGGCTTGAAATCTGTATGGAAACCCCATAGGTTGAGGTGGCGTGTTTACGCCTCGATTCTGGATACTGAACCAACCTAGTACATCGCCCTGTTGGTAAGATAGGGAAAGCTGCAATCGTAGCCGTTGCATCATCATGCATCGTCACGCCTCATTTGTAAATACTGCATATGCATTGCATTTCAAAAAACAAAAACAAAACACAACACATGCATTTGTCATCCATTGCATTGTAGCTTGCATGCATTCCATTGCATCACCTCCATCTATGGCCTGCGCCCTTCCTTGTTGAGCTTGGTCTGGTATGTGCCCATATTTCTCGTGTCGAAACACAGTTGTCGAGCTTTTGTGTCCGAGCCTTGAGGGTAGCGGCACCGTTTCTGTGTTAGATACGGTTTGTATGTGTACATGCCTTTTCCTAGGCAAGATTCGGTTTGGCCCGCGTGCCATATCCCTTGTATCCATATCCATTGCATTGTAGCTTGCATGCATTCCATTGCATCACCTCCATCTATGGCTTGCGCCCTTCCTTGTTGAGCTTGGTCTGGTATGTGCCCATATTTCTCGTGTCGAAACACAGTTGTCGAGCTTTTGTGTCCGAGCCTTGAGGGTAGCGGCACCGTTTCTGTGTTAGATACGGTTTGTATGTGTACATGCCTTTTCCTAGGCAAGATTCGGTTTGGCCCGCGTGCCATATCCCTTGTATCCATATCCATTGCATTGTAGCTTGCATGCATTCCATTGCATCACCTCCATCTATGGCTTGCGCCCTTCCTTGTTGAGCTTGGTCTGGTATGTGCCCATATTTCTCGTATCGAAACACAGTTGTCGAGCTTTTGTGTCCGAGCCTTGAGGGTAGCGGCACCGTTTCTGTGTTAGGTACAGTTTGTATGCGTACATGCCTTTCCTAGGCAAGATTTGGTTTGGCCCGCGTGCCATATCCATTGTATCCATTATATTACATTGTAGTGTAATTGTTGCATCCGGCATTAGGATCATTATTCCCTCATCAGCGGGTCGTTTCCCCACTTATGTCAATCCATTCAATACTTGTTCTTATGTCTGTCTACATTACTCATAGTTCAGTGTGCGCTCGCGCCTTGAGGGCTTCGACACCTTTTCTATGGTAGACAGACTTGTTACCTCCATCAATCTATTTGACATTCGTCTGGTTTCGAACCGCTCATGATTGAATCGTGATTCAATTGCCCTGCACGTAGTTTGCATATAGTTTCAATTGCATTGCATTATTAGTTGCATTATTCATACATAGCTTTGTATATTTTGCATATTATTTAGCATTCGCATTGCATATGTCATGCATGTTGCTAACAATATTGCACCTGCTAAGTTTGCTTTCTTTGCAGGCACGCTATTGTATGTACGGCTCATTTGAGGTCGGTGCAACCGGACGAGCCGCATAGGTATTGTATCTCCCGAGTGAGACGTTTTGAGAATTGCATAATTCTCTTACATCCTTTCTGCATTGTGATGTAGACTGTTGCATGCTAGCTTATAACTGTCGCATGTGTGCTTCATTACAGCTTTCTTTGCATGATCATAAGTTATGCTCGGCCTTTTGCATCGTCAGTTGCATCTTGCCCCCGCCTACGGGCGCATACCTTATCTACGGCTTGTATGCCTGTACTTGAACTACGCTGGTTTGATTCCTTAAGGGATACGTAGGCAGCTTGCGAGTTCAACCATTTGCGCTTTGTATGTTTGTCCAAGTCTTCGGCCTTGTCAAAAATGGGTCGTCTTTGGGCTTTGACATTCACTCCCGTCATTGTTATGACTTTCGAGTTCTGTCAAAGAGGGGCAACTGTAGACACCCCATTTTTGACCGTCCTCAAGACTTGGACGTCACCGCTTGAACACTCGGTGATTATCCATGTTTGTGTTCGTTTGGAGTTCCCGGAGTTCTCGGCTGCGCGCGCCTTGCCTCGGGACCTCCGAACTCGACCGTTTGTGTTTGGTTTTGCACCAAACACTTGTGTTTTGCCTTGGAAAGGCAGGGAATGCTTTGTGAGGCATTCCCACACACCACCGGCAGTGGCTAGAGGCCACCGGCTGTTTGGTGTTGCAACCGGCACTATATTGTGCCGGTCGGCACTATTTTGTGCCGGTCGGCACTCTTTTTGGCAAAATGACCATTTTGCCCTGCCGACCACTTTACAGCTATTTTTGGAGATATTTTTAGACAGCTTTCTGGTGTTTGTTTCCCCTCCATACACGTGTATGGAGGGATGAGCCCTTTTGATGCCTTAACTTGTAAGTTTTCATGCCTATAAGAAAAAGGCTCTTCTCTTGGCTCAAGGGTTAGAAAAATTTAGAGAGTTAGAGAGGAAAAGAGAGAGAGAAGCTCTGGTTTTTCTAGGGTTTGAGTTGCATACACCTTCTATCTCTATCTTTCTTTTGTGTGTCTAGGTGTTTTGTGCCTTACTATTGCACACAAACACCTAGTGCCTCACCTTCCTCTTGCAACTGAGGTTCTTGAGGCTTGTTCTTGAAGTTCTTGACTGGATTGGAGCTCAAGGAGGCAACACCAACAACTCTTGTGAAGGTAGTCATCAAGGGTAAGAAACTTGCTTTATTTACCCCATTTTTGCACCTTGTTTTTACCTAGTTTAAAACAGTTTTTGTGCTTAGTTTATAACACATAAAAGTTTTGTTTTTTAAGCCTCTTTATTGTTTATTAAGGGTGCTAGGTGATTTGGGTAGGTTTGACCATCCTTAGGCCTTGAAAAGGCCACCTTTTGTGCTATTTTGTGGGAGATCCGAGACTTTGGTGTTAGGATCTCTTCACCACTGAAATCTTGAGGGATTTCAGTGGTGAAGAGCATGCCTTAGAGTCTCAAGAAGGAGAGGGCCACCCCCCTCTCCTTGATGTCCTTGAAAAGGGCAAATTTTGCTTCCTTATGGAGCTTCATGCTTGAGTGTGTGTTGAGCATGTTTGACTTGTTTTCCATGCTTATATTGCCATGTCATAACATGATTTCAAGTTGGTTTTGGTCTCCTATGCATGCTTAGTATAGTTGCCTTGTAATACCCCCTTTATGCCTTAACATGCCTAGGTTGTGTGCCTTCATTTCTAACATGTTTTAGGCTTGTGTTTGTGAAGAATATGTGCTCATATTACCATGTTTTAGGTCTGTCCATAAGTATTTTGGTCAATCTTAGCATGTTTAATATAGCCCCTTTGCATTCGGCTTGTTGGCCTTAAGAGCATGAATGTGTAGCATGCTTCACTTGCATAGTTTTTGATTGGTTTGGAACCATTTCATGTGCTATTTCAGTCCCCTAGAGGTGCTTGTATGTTTACATTACATGCTTCTTTGTGACTTCTTAAGCTTGTGTTGCATGCCCCATGTTTAGGCCTTGTTGCATGCCTTAGATTTCATGCCTCTTAGATGCCATCTAAGTGGCCCTTTAGGCCTACTCTGACATGCTAAAAGTCTGTTTTGGGCTGATTAATGCATGCCATAATTGCCTTGCATAGGTGTGGTTCAATACCCCATTGACTTGTATTAAGCCTAGACCATTTGCATGCCTTGTTTGGCATGCTTTATTGCATAATTTGGCATCATGTTTGACATAAATTTCAGAGCTTTCCATGCATGCTTTTAGCCCATGTTTGGCCTCTTTAAGTGTGCTTGAATGTTGCTTATTTATGCCTTGGGTTTGGAACCTCAACATGTGCATATGTGTGTGTGTGTTTAGTCCCCCATTCTAGACACTTTGGCTACTGATTTTTGGGCCTTTTAGAGTTGCCTAATTCATGTATAAGTCCATCCCTCATTGGTTTGCATGTTTGCTTGTATGCCTTGCATAAGTGCATCACATTGTTCACTTTGCATGATAGATAACATGCTTAGGGTTGCATCACATTCGCATGCATGTTAGGCCTCTTGAAGTGAAGTATGATAGAGGTTTGGCACCCTTGTTTACTTGATTGCATTGCATGCATTTGAAATCAAAATTTCACTCTCGGTTCTTTGGGCCATCATGCATGGAAATGCGTGATCGGTGGTCCGAGAACCGAGGCACATTCCCCTTTGAGTCAAAAATATGATAAGGATTGTGTTTGGTGCATACATGCTTTGAATCACATTGCCATGCATTTTGTTGCCCTCTGCTGCTGTGAGTTGCAGGTTTTGCAGGCATTTTGTGCCGACCGGCACTGTTTAGTGCCGACCGGCAGTGAATTGGCAGCCGATGGCTTCACTCAGTGCCGGTGACCACATCCCTCAGCCGGTGGTGTTATACCCCAGCCGGTGGTACTCCCCAGTACCCTGAGAGGCACTCCTGGGATTTTGGTAATTTTCAGAGGAGGATAGCAGGGAAAACAGAGGCACACTTGCATGACAGTGCAATTCTGAGCGAATCCCGGGCGTGCGCCACATCCGGCCCTCTCCCCGAGGGGTTTACTGCTTTAATTAAATTTGTTAATTTAGTTAATTTGTAATATTTAATTAGCTTGCGTAGTTAATTAAATTGTATATTCTTTTGGTCCCTCCGAGTGAGGGCGAATCTGTAATAAGTGTGTGTGAGTGGTGTGCATGTCTTCCAACCCCCCACTTCTTTCTCCCTTTTATTTACCTGCTTATGATGGTAGATTAGGGCATATTTATTTTAGCATACCTTATGCTATGCATGCGTGCATCCATGCATTTGTTGACATGCATCGGGCTCGGCACATCATGCAAACTGCATCGTACCTTCAATTCCAAATTGAATACGTGATAGTTGTTGCATTTCATATGCCATGCTTAGGGTAGCCGAGCCTGTCTAGATTACATCCCTGTATGCGATGCATTAGCCACTTAACATGAACTAGGTCATGCATGTTTGCTAACCGGGTTATTGTTTTTGGCACGGAGTACGATGTAAGTTTTTATGCTTTAGCACTTCGCATGCGTGTGAATGTTAACATGACAATATGCTTGCCATGCGGCTAAATGCTTATGTAATATTACTGTTTGAATGCCTGTGGGTGGAGGTTGGATTGCGTGAGTTGGAACAACTCATTGAAATCCGTATTTTAGCCTACTTTCGAGTAGCAAAAACCAACACATTTTTCGAGACAAAACGGATATGCAGTGTTTATTTCCAAATTAGGCAATCCAGTCTATACTTGTTTGCTATGCGCATAACATAGTAATTCTAGGTTAATAATTGGGATAAGAGCATGTAATGTTTTCAAAATCGGATATCACGGTTAGTAGAGGCCGGTCTTCGGACCGGGCGAAAGGGGGTGCTCATAGCTGACCTTCCCCGATCGTACCCGAGCTCCCGAGCCAAGACATTTGGTGATGACGGACACGTGGCCTTCGGCACCGAGTCAGGGTTTCCTAAATTCCCCCATTAAAAAATATTTAGGCGGCGACTCTGTAATCTGGCAAAGCAGTCCATGTTTGGCACTACTTTTCAAAAATCTATTTTTCTCAAAACGATTTGCCAGAGTTGGACTCTTTGGTTCAGATTGAGAACCGCAACACACAAGTCGAGAGTCCGAACTGTAGCGAGGTCCCCCCGCGGACGCGTCTACAGCGACGCGCAAAATAGTGCGAGTGATAAACTGCACAAAACAGTGGGACTCGTAAAATATCGCGAGTGTCAGCTGCACAAAACAGTGCGACGCGCAAAATAGCGCGGGTGATAAACTGCACAAAACAGTGGGACGCACAAAATAGCGCGAGTGTCAATTGCACAAAACAGCGCGACGCGCAAAATAGCCCGAGTGATAAGCTGCGCAAAACAGTGCGACGCGCAAAATAGCGCGAGTGTCAACTGCACGAAACAGTGCGACCTGCAAAATAGCCCGAGTGATAAACTGCAAAAAACAGTGCGACGCGTAAAATAGCACGAGTGACAACTGCACAAAACAGTGCGACGCGCAAAATAGCGCGAGTGATAAAGTGCACAAAACAGTGCGACGCGCAAAATAGCGCGATTGTCCACTGCACAAAACAGTGCGACGCGCAAAATAGCGCGAATGATAAACTACACGAAATAGTGCGACGCGCAAAATAGCGCGAGTGTCAACTGCACCAAAAAGTGCGACGCGCAAAATGGCGCGAGTGATAAACTGCACAAAACAGTGCGACGTGCAAAATAGCGCGACTGTCAACTGCACAAAATAGTGCGACGCGCAAAATAGCGCGAGTGTCAACTGCACAAAACAGTGCGACGCGCAAAATAGCGCGAGTGATAAACTGCAAAAAATAGTGCGACGCCCAAAATATTGCGAGTGTCAACTGCACAAAACAGTGCGACGCGCATTATAGCGCGAGTGATAAAGTGCACAAAACAGTGCGACGTGCAAAATAGCGCGAGCTATAAACTGCACAAAACAGTGCGACGCGCAAAATAGCGCGTGTGATAAACTGCACAAAACAGTGCGACGCGCAAAATAGCGCGAGTGTCAACTGCACAAAACAGTGCGACGCGCAAAATAGCGCGAGTGATAAGCTGCACAAAACAGTGCGACGCGCAAAATAGCGCGTGTGTCAACTGCACAAAACAGTGCGACGCGCAAAATAGCGCGTGTGATAAACTGCACAAAACAGTGCGACGCGCAAAATAGCGCGAGTGTCAACTGCACAAAATAGTGTGACGCGCAAAATAGCGCGAGTGTCAACTGCACAAAACAGTGCGACGCGCAAAATAGCGCGAGTGATAAACTGTAAAAAATAGTGCGACGCCCAAAATAGCGCGAGTGTCAACTGCACAAAACAGTGCGAAGCGTAAAATAGCGCGAGTGATAAATTGCACAAAACAGTGCGACGCGCAAAATAGCGCGAGTGATAAACTGCACAAAATAGTGCGACGCGCAAAATAGCGCGTGTGATAAACTGCACAAAACAATGTGACGCGCAAAATAGCCTGAGGGTCAACTGCACAAAACAGTGCGACGCGCAAAATAGCGCGAGTGATAAGCTGGACAAAAAAGTGCGACGCGCAAAATAGCGCGTGTGTCAACTGCACAAAACAGTGCGACGCGCAAAATAGCGCGTGCGATAAACTGCACAAAACAGTGGGACGCGCAAAATAGCGCGAGTGATAAACTGCACAAAACAGTGCGACGCGCAAAATAGCGCGAGTGTCAACTGCACAAAACAGTGCGACGCGCAATATAGCGTTAGTGATAAACTGCAGAAAACAGTGCGACGCCCAAAATAGTGCGAGTGTCAACTGCACAAAACAGTGCGACGCGCAAAATAGCGCGTGTGATAAACTGCACAATACAGCGCGACGCGCAAAATAGTGCGAGTGTGAACTGCACAAAACAGTGCGACGCGCAAAATGGCGCGAGTGATAAACTGCACAAAACAGTGCGACGCGCAAAATAGCGCGAGTGTCAACTGCACAAAACAGTGCGACGCGCAAAATAGCGCGAGTGATAAACTGCAAAAAATAGTGCGACGCCCAAAATAGCGCGAGTGTCAACTGCACAAAACAGTGCGACGCGCATAATAGCGCGAGTGATAAAGTGCACAAAACAGTGCGACGTGCAAAATAGCGCGAGTGATAAACTGCACAAAACAGTGTGACGCGCAAAATAGCGCGTGTGATAAACTGCACAAAACAGTGCGACGCGCAAAATAGCGCGAGTGTCAACTACACAAAACAGTGCGACGCGCAAAATAGCGCGTGTGTCAACTGCACAAAACAGTGCGACGCGCAAAATAGGGCGTGTGATAAACTGGACAAAACAGTGGGACGCGGAAAATAGCGCGAGTGTAAACTGCACAAAACAGTGCGACGCGCAAAATAGTGCGAGTGATAAACTGCACAAAACAGTGGGACTCGTAAAATATCGCGAGTGTCAGCTGCACAAAACAGTGCGACGCGCAAAATAGCGCGGGTGATAAACTGCACAAAACAGTGGGATGCGCAAAATAGCGCGAGTGTCAACTGCACAAAACAGCGCGACGCGCAAAATAGCCCGAGTGATAAGCTGCACAAAACAGTGCGATGCGCAAAATAGCGCGAGTGTCAACTGCACGAAACAGTGCGACCTGCAAAATAGCCCGAGTGATAAACTGCAAAAAACAGTGCGACGCGCAAAATAGCACGATTGACAACTGCACAAAACAGTGCGACGCGCAAAATAGCGCAAGTGATAAAGTGCACAAAACAGTGCGACGCGCAAAATAGCGCAATTGTCCACTGCACAAAACAGTGCGACGCGCAAAATAGCGCAAGTGATAAAGTGCACAAAACAGTGCGACGCGCAAAATAGCGCAATTGTCCACTGCACAAAACAGTGCGACGCGCAAAATAGCGCGAGTGATAAACTGCACGAAATAGTGCGACGCGCAAAATAGCGCGAGTGTCAACTGCACCAAAAAGTGCGACGCGCAAAATGGCGCGAGTGATAAACTGCACAAAACAGTGCGACGCGCAAAATAGCGCGAGTGTCAACTGCACAAAATAGTGCGACGCGCAAAATAGCGCGAGTGTCAACTGCACAAAACAGTGCGATGCGCAACATAGCGCGAGTGATAAATTGCACAAAACAGTGTGACGCGCAAAATAGCGCGAGTGATAAACTGCACAAGACAGTGCGACGCGCAAAATAGCGCGTGTGATAAACTGCACAAAACAGTGTGACGCGCAAAATAGCCCGAGGGTCAACTGCACAAAACAGTGCGACGCGCAAAATAGCGCAAGTGATAAGCTGCACAAAACAGTGCGACGCGCAAAATAGCGCGTGTGTCAACTGCACAAAACAGTGCGACGCGCAAAATAGCGCGTGTGATAAACTGCACAAAACAGTGGGACGCGCAAAATAGCGCGAGTGATAAACTGCACAAAACAGTGCGACGCGCAAAATAGCGCGAGTGTCAACTGCACAAAACAGTGCGACGCGCAAAATAGCGTTAGTGATAAACTGCACAAAACAGTGCGACGCCCAAAATAGCGCGAGTGTCAACTGCACAAAACAGTGCGACGCGCAAAATAGCGCGTGTGATAAACTGCACAAAACAGTGCGACGCGCAAAATAGTGCGAGTGATAAACTGCACAAAACAGTGGGACTCGTAAAATATCGCGAGTGTCAGCTGCACAAAACAGTGCGACGCGCAAAATAGCGCGGGTGATAAACTGCACAAAACAGTGGGACGCGCAAAATAGCGCGAGTGTCAACTGCACAAAACAGCGCGACGCGCAAAATAGCCCGAGTGATAAGCTGCACAAAACAGTGCGACGCGCAAAATAGCGCGAGTGTCAACTGCACAAAACTGTGCGACGCGCAAAATAGCGCGAGTGTCAACTGCACAAAACAGTGCGACCTGCAAAATAGCCCGAGTGATAAACTGCAAAAAACAGTGCGACGCGCAAAATAGCGCGAGTGACAACTGCACAAAACAGTGCGACGCGCAAAACAGCGCGAGTGATAAAGTGCAAAAAACAGTGCGACGCGCAAAATAGCGCGAGTGTCAACTGCACAAAACAGTGCGACGCGCAAAATAGCGTTAGTGATAAACTGCACAAAACAGTGTGACGCCCAAAATAGCGCGAGTGTCAACTGCACAAAACAGTGCGACGCGCAAAATAGCGCGAGTGATAAACTGCACAAAACAGTGCGACGCGCAAAATAGCGCGAGTGTCAACTGCACAAAATAGTGCGACGCACAAAATAGCGCGAGTGTCAACTGCACAAAACAGTGCGACGCGCAAAATAGCACGAGTGATAAACTGCAAAAAATAGTGCGACGCGCAAAATAGCGTGAGTGTCAACTGCACAAAACAGTGCGACGCGCAGAATAGCGCGAGTGATAAAGTGCACAAAACAGTGCGACGTGCAAAATAGCGCGAGTGATAAACTGCACAAAACAGTGGGACGCACAAAATAGCGCGCGTGATAAACTGCACAAAACAGTGCGACGCGCAAAATAGCGCGAGTGTCAACTACACAAAACAGTGCGACGCGCAAAATAGCGCGAGTGATAAGCTGCACAAAACAGTGCGACGCGCAAAATAGCGCGTGTGTCAACTGCACAAAACAGTGCGACGCGCAAAATAGCGCGTGTGATAAACTGCACAAAACAGTGCGACGCGCAAAATAGCGCGAGTGTCAACTGCACAAAACAGTGCGACGCGCAAAATAGTGCGAGTGATAAACTGCACAAAACAGTGGGACTCGTAAAATATCGCGAGTGTCAGCTGCACAAAACAGTGCGACGCGCAAAATAGCGCGGGTGATAAACTGCACAAAACAGTGGGACGCGCAAAATAGCGCGAGTGTCAACTGCACAAAACAGCGCGACGCGCAAAATAGCCCGAGTGATAAGCTGCACAAAACAGTGCGACGCGCAAAATAGCGCGAGTGTCAACTGCACAAAACAGTGCGACCTGCAAAATAGCCCGAGTGATAAACTGCACAAAACAGTGCGACGCGCAAAATAGCGCGAGTGACAACTGCACAAAACAGTGCGACGCGCAAAATAGCGCGAGTGATAAAGTGCACAAAACAGTGCGACGCGCAAAATAGCGCGAGTGTCCACTGCACAAAACAGTGCGACGCGCAAAATAGCGCGAGTGATAAACTGCACGAAATAGTGCGACGCGCAAAATAGCGCGAGTGTCAACTGCACAAAAAAGTGCGACGCGCAAAATGGCGCGAGTGATAAACTGCACAAAACAGTGCGACGCGCAAAATAGCGCGAGTGTCAACTGCACAAAATAGTGCGACGCGCAAAATAGCGCGAGTGTCAACTGCACAAAACAGTGCGACGCGCAAAATAGCGCGAGTGAGAAATTGCAAAAAATAGTGCGACGCCCAAAATAGCGCGAGTGTCAACTGCACAAAACAGTGCGATGCGCAAAATAGCGCGAGTGATAAATTGCACAAAACAGTGCGACGCGCAAAATAGCGCGAGTGATAAACTGCACAAAACAGTGCCACGCGCAAAATAGCACGTGTGATAAACTGCACAAAACAGTGTGACGCGCAAAATAGCGCGAGTGTGAACTGCACAAAACAGTGCGACGCGCAAAATAGCACGAGTGATAAGCTGCACAAAACAGTGCGACGCGCAAAATAGCGCGTGTGTCAACTGCACAAAACAGTGCGACGCGCAAAATAGCGCGTGCGATAAACTGCACAAAACAGTGCGACGCGCAAAATAGCGCGAGTGATAAACTGCACAAAACCGTGCGACGCGCAAAATAGCGCGAGTGTCAACTGCACAAAACAGTGCGACGCGCAAAATAGCGCGAGTGATAAACTGCACAAAACAGTGGGACGCCCAAAATAGCGCGAGTGTCAACTGCACAAAACAGTGCGACGCGCAAAATAGCGCGAGTGATAAACTGCACATAACAGTGCGACGCGCAAAATAGCGCGAGTATCAACTGCACAAAACTGTGCGACGCGCAAAATAGCGCGAGTGTCAACTGCACAAAATAGTGCGACGCGCAAAATAGCGCGAGTGTCCACTGCACAAAAAGTGCGATGCGCAAAATAGCGCGAGTGATAAACTGCACAAAACAGTGCGACCTGCAAAATAGCCCGAGTGATAAACTGCACAAAACAGTGCGACGCGCAAAATAGCGCGAGTGTCAACTGCACAAAACAGTGCGACGTGCAAAATAGCGCGAGTGATAAAGTGCACAAAACAGTGCGACGCGCAAAATAGCGCGAGTGATAAACTGCACGAAACAGTGCGACGCGCAAAATAGCGCGAGTGTCAACTGCACAAAACAGTGCGACGCGCAAAATGGCGTGAGTGATAAAGTGCACAAAACAGTGCGACGCGCAAAATAGCGCGAGTGTCAACTGCACAAAACAGTGCGACGCGCAAAATAGCGCGAGTGTCAACTGCACAAAACAGTGCGACGCGCAAAATAGCGCGAGTGATAAACTGCACAAAACCAACTGCGACGCGCAAAATAGCGCGAGTGTCAACTGCACAAAACAGTGCGACGCGCAAAATAGCGCGAGTGTAAACTGCACAAAACAGTGCGACGCGCAAAATAGCGCGAGTGTCAACTGCACAAAACAGTGCGACGCGCAAAATAGCGCGAGTGATAAACTGCACAAAACAGTGCGACGCGCAAAATAGCGCGAGTGTCAACTGCACAAAACAGTGCGACGCGCAAAATAGCGCGAGTGATAAACTGCACAAAACAGTGCGACGCGCAAAATAGCGCGAGTGTCAACTGCACAAAACAGTGCGACGCGCAAAATAGCGCGAGTGATAAACTGCACAAAACAGTGCGACGCGCAAAATAGCGCGAGTGTCAACTGCACAAAATGTGCGACGCGCAAAATAGCGCGAGTGATAACTGCACAAAACAGTGCGACCGCAAAATAGCGCGAGTGTAAACTGCACAAAACAGTGCGACGCGCAAAATAGCGCGAGTGTCAACTGCACAAAACAGTGCGACGCGCAAAATAGCGCGAGTGATAAACTGCAAAAACAGTGCGACGCGCAAAATATCGAGTGTCAACTGCACAAAACAGTGCGACGCGCAAAATAGCGCGAGTGATAACTGCACAAAACAGTGCGACGCGCAAAATAGCGCGAGTGTCAACTGCACAAAACAGTGCGACGCGCAAAATAGCGCGAGTGATAAACTGCACAAAACAGTGCGACGCGCAAAATAGCGCGAGTGTAACTGCACAAAACAGTGCGACGCGCAAAATAGCGCGAGTCAACTGCACAAAACAGTGCGACGCGCAAAATAGCGCGAGTGATAAACTGCACAAAACAGTGCGACGCGCAAAATAGCGCGAGTGTCAACTGCACAAAACAGTGCGACGCGCAAAATAGCGCGAGTGATAAAACTGCACAAAACAGTGCGACGCGCAAAATAGCGCGAGTGTCAACTGCACAAAACAGTGCGACGCGCAAAATAGCGCGAGTGATAAACTGCACAAAACAGTGCGAACGCGCAAAATAGCGCGAGTGTAAACTGCACAAAACAGTGCGACGCGCAAAAATAGCGCGAGTGATAACTGCACAAAACAGTGCGACGCGCAAAATAGCGCGAGTGTCAACTGCACAAAACAGT
>JAPPVO010003477.1:0-27491 GCA_030407325.1 Camellia japonica | reverse complement strand
CTAGAGCTTGTGATGCTATAACAGTAGAAGACTTTAACGATATAAGGATGAGGCTTAATGAGATAGAAAATGAAAATGATGAATATCGTCGAAGACTTGAAAGGATGGAAAATGAAAATGATGACTATGGTCGAAGGTTTAAAAGGATTGAAAATCATTTGAAGGCGAAGGCGTATGTCATTGTAATTTTTATGATTTTGTACTTTATGATGTACCTTATTGTTTGGTTGGCTTGGGGAAAATTTGACAAATGTTATTACTGATTTTATGAAACTTAACGGATGTATTGTTGGCGTTTGTACCATGTTGGCTTTAATTTTATGGAATGATTTTGGAAGTTTGTAGCATTTTGGCTTTGATGAATGGATGGAATGATTTTACATGGTTTTGATGAATGGAACTTGTAAATAATAGCATTTTGGTCTTGTAAAATATAGTTTTTACGGCAAGTGTCTTGGTTTTTTTTGTTTTGTGGGTTCTATTCTTTCTTCCATTTCTTCTTTTTATACATTCTTTGTTGCCATTGTAGATACAAACAAATGAGGGTTTTTTTTTTTTTTTTTGTTGTTGTGGTCAAGGTCCTGTTAGTAACTCTCCATTTTTTGTATGTCTTCAAAAGTTCTTTTTTGCTTCAGTGTTACTATTCAGTGTGTGAACATATCTAACCATAATTACTAATTCTTCTTCTTCACATATCTAACCATAATTACTAATTCTTCTTCACATATCACCAAACTGAAAGTTTTCAAAACATTAAACAATGCTTAAATTCAACACACATATTTCCAGTGCATTTAACAACATGAACAACATAACATGTGGAACATTTCCAGTGTAAATACAAGCCATAACAATTTCAGCAACTTTCTCCTAACATTATCAATTTCAGCAACAAAATTTCAAAACACACACTAAATTTCAGCGCACACTAAAAATGTCAACAACAAAATCAGCAGTTTCAGCAACAAAATCAGCAAAACCAGCAGTTTCCAGCAGCAGTTTCAGCAACAAAATCAGCAAAATCTGCAACATGGACAACAGAGGGACAGCAGTTTGAGCAACATTTCAGTAACATTTTTAGCAACCAGAAACAATGAAATTTATGAGCTGCTATGACCGAAATTTGCAGTGTGTTCCACCTGTTTGTGCCAATCGATAGCCTAAGACAAAAAAAAAAAAAACCAAAACACAACTGCAAAGGGCCAAACAATGTACAAAAAATGTAATAACAATTGCCAAAGTTAATGAAATAACCTGACTACACATTGGACTATTTGATTCTTCAAAATATCGAAACCCAATGTCATATCCACATGAACCTTCACCTACTGACTGGAATGTTGGTTGAGCATAATATTGCTGAGGAATTGAATTTGGCACACAATTTGGCACTACATACATATTTTGCAATTTGTTTGCCTACAACAAGGACAACATTATATTAGGCTTCACAATACGTCATAGAGTGCCATATTATACCCACAACAAAATAATAAAATCTGAAACTAGCACTCACATGATATGTGGGATACATCAATGAAGGAGGAATTGAATTACCACCCATGGCAACAGATGGATTAAGAGGATGAAGAGGAGAAACATGTTGATGAATATAGACATCTCTTTCAACAGATAATGGTGAAGGTCTAACTATTGGACTTGCAATAGATTGTGAAGAAGCCAAGGTATTCGCACGGGATTTTTTTTTCCGAGTTCGCTACCAACACCGCTTCGAATCCACCTTTTACTCTCCTTTTGCCCTTACTAGTTGCCACCTTTTTCTTCAAGCCTCTTGGTTGCACAACATGATTGTCATCTTCGCAATCCACTCCAAAGCCTTGTGTTTCATCCTCATTATGTACTTCATTTTCAACAGCAAAATGAGCACTTAACTTGCATTCAATACTTGCACCTAATGTAGTGACTTGTGCAATTGCAAAATCATAGGTTTCTTCAATTTCAACAGCTCTACATGCTATTGCTCTAAGAGTGGTCATCAATGTCTTATACCGCGAGGCTTGTTAGAATTTTACATCAACTTGAATGTCATTCCCCGTAATGTCCTTCACAGTTCAGCTCTTGCTTGTTTGGTCCACCTCCTTACAATGTATTGTGAAGGAACCTCTTTCATCTTCAATGTCTCTCATAACCTTCAAAGTGTGAGAACACAAAATTCCTTCCCTTTCATACTTCGTACAATTACAACCCAAAGAGCCATCCCTCTCTATCTTCGCTTTCCTTACATGTTTCTTACCAACATCAACAACTGTGTAAATGGTACTAGTCTCATCATATTCAATTGCTTCTATGTCTGATTCAATGGATCGAAAGTACTCATTTTGGAATTCCTCAAAAATCTTTTTTGTGTACACATTACCCATTTGAATTAACATTCTTATTGTCGCTTTCACCTTTGGTAACCTTTGGCACAAAGCGTATCCTGCTTCTAACTCCTTGTATCGCTTCTCATAAAGCACCCTTTCGAAATGCGTAAAGAATTCATTTGAATTAAAATCAGAATGAATGTAATCCTTCAAAAAAGCATTAAAAGATTCACTAAGTTGTGTGGTACTCATTTCCACAGCCCATATTGATCTAACATATGGCTAGGCCCATTTTTCTTTCGCCGTAAAAGTCAATTTCAACCAATGGTTATCATGCGCATCATATCTATCAAGCATTTTAGCCCACTCTAACTTCCATTAATTTTCATCTTCAATGTCAAACAGGAATTTATTTAGTACACCCTTTACCCCCTTATCTTGGAACAGACAATTAACATGTTTTAATGCATTTTGCATCAAATGCCAAGTACACAATTGGTGACTCGTGTCAGGCATAACAATGGGTATGGCTGTAGCCATTGCAGAATCTTGATCGGTGAACAAAGTCTTTGATTCCTTTCTTGACATTGCCTCTAAAAAAGTTTCAAACAACCATATAAACGATTCGGTGGTCTCATCATACAACAAGGTTGCACCAAATATAACGGTTTCCCTATGATGGTTGAATCCCACAAAAGATGCAAAGGGTCTATGTTCTTTGTTTAACTTGTAAGTTGTATCAAATGTAACTACATCACCAAATTGGGCATAATCCATGACCATTTGTGCGGCCCAAAACATATTCGTTATTTGCTCCTCATTATCTAACTAAAATGCATAAAAAAAAAAAGAAGGATTCCACAAAGATTTTTCTTTAAAGTATTGTAACACATTGCCTACTTCCCCATATGCTAAATTTTGTTGTCTTTTGGTTCTCAAATAATTTTTTTGGTATAATTTGGTAAACCCAAGACATTGTCTCCCACCGGCTTCCTTACCTATGAGTTCAAGAGACTGGCCTAAACGGAGACCAGATTGTGTTGCCAAATCTAACTCAATTGCTTGGGAAGTCGATAACTTTCTTTGTGACGGCAACATGTGGGCACACTCCGGTGATACAAGTTCATGGTTGTGTTTTTCTTTGAAATCAGTCACAACAAATTTCCCAATACCTCTCGTCTAATTTAACATAAAGTTGAGCCTCACAACCAGTCCTAGTTTCAGCTCTATGGTTTTTTTGTCAATGGGTCTCGCTTGTCAACCTTCCAAAATCCCTCCTTGTTGCAAACCAAAAGTCTAGCAATAAGTTGGTTAGTGAACTTGTTCTTCCTAGAATAATCTCTTCTTATGCTAAACCCCATTCTTCCTCCATATGCATTATAAAAATCATACGCACCTTGTTCCGAATCAAATGTCATTCCCTGTTTTAGCTTCCAAGCACAATCATTCTCAAGTTTCATATCCATATCAAAATGAAACTGAAAAGCCATATAAATCAAATCTTAGCTACAGATAAGTCATATAGGTTATATGGTTCTTTGAAAATAAAATCAAATTTTAAAAGAAAACTTATAGAAGAAAGCAAAATCAATCCACCTACAATCCAAGAATGATTACTGATATAAATCAAATGTACCAGTAGAAAATAAAGGCACAAAAAAGTTTCAGTAATCTTAGCTACAAATGTTAACACAGTCCCATAAACTAGAATCACAAGGCAATTATTGTACATATCAATATGCTTTTATGTGTACATTTTTTTTGGGGGGTACATTTTGTCACACTTTTCTCATGCCTAACAAGATGAATGACAGCTATTTGATTATTGAATGATAAAGTTAGAAGCAAAATAGAATTTGAAATCTGAAGGCAGGTTTTGGGTTAATTCTATTCTATGGTGTTTGAAATCCAAGTTTTATTGTATAAATTAACTAGAAACAAAGAAAGAAATAGGTGGTTCACACCATCATACTATATAAAAATGCCAATCTAATTACTATCAATACACACCCCCAATAACTAATTTGCCCTTTTACTCTAATGGATGTAGAATCTCTTGACCTAAAGTTTAAACTCTTTCAAGAATTATTTCCCTGAAATTATTTTCTGCCACATCAAATAGAATGTGCTTCCGAGTGGGTGCAGAGATAAAGTTTAAAACAATTTCAGTTAAACAAACTGTTAAAGAAACTGAATTGATCTGATTTCATGATCTAATTTTGGAGCAATTGTTTTGGACCGAAATTGGTTTCGAACAATTTCCATTACAGTACAAGCTGTATCAGATAATCTCAGTTTAAAAGCAACCCCATAAATATCGGTTGCCTCAAAGATTACCGAAATCTCAACAAGGGACTAGAAGAGGAAGACTAGTTCAAACCTCAAAAAAACAAAAACACTATCAAGAAACACACAGAGAGAGAGAGAGAGAGAGAGAGAGAGAGAGTCAGTTTGCCTGTGTAAGGAGACATCGGCCGGTTCCATTTCAAGAGCTTCTCACCATCATCGGGAGTGGGTTGCTAGTGAGTGTGGGTCGCCAATGAAGGTGGGTCGCTGGTGAGGGTGGGTTTGGTGGAGGAGTGGATGAGAAAGGGGCTGAGTGAGAGTGAGTGTACAAAAAGGTGTATAAGCAGTGTATATGTTTGGGCTGGAAAACAAAGTTGAATTTGTTTTAATTTTTTTTTTAATTTATTTATTTATTTATTTATTTATTTTATAGTCATTGGATCTGCAATAGCTGATCTCAACCATTGCCAGTAGGAAATGAAGGAGAGGCATCAAGGAGGGGATTCAGACTCCACACCACTCCACTCCACTGAACACTTAATCCACAACTCAAGAATTCTTAAAATAATAATATTATGGTTACCATTTTTTTGGGGTAATTTACAAATACACCATCTGAGATTTGATTAAAATACGAATCACTCCCTGTGATTTTGAAAATTACATTTCACCCCCCGAGGTTTATAATTTCATAACAAATCGCCCGTTTATTAATAAATCATTAAGTCAATTAGCAGTTTTTAATGATTTTAAAAATATGTTTCAATTAATAATTTGGGTAATTTTATTATTGTATAGGAGTGTAATTATGAGTTTCGTTTTTTTAGTTAATTTTGTTAAATAAAAAATTCTAATAAGGGGGTATTGTAATTTTTCAAATCACAGGGAACAATCTGTATTTTAAGCAAACCTCAGGGAGTGTATTTGTAATTTATCCCTTTTTTTAATCATAAATAATTAATTACTTTATGCATAAATATCATATTAGTTTAATGAGTATCACTACTCATGCTTATTACTAATATGAGCTGTACTATATCCTCTAATTGAGGTCTCTCAATTCCACCCCTAATAACATGGCTAAAACCCGTGTAAAGTGGTTTCACACTCTCTCTCGTCTTTAGGGGTGAAATTGAAGGGCAAAATTAGAGGGTTGAATCTTTTTTCTTACTAAATTAATGTTAATACATGAGAAGATAAATAAAGTATGGTAAGAAAATATGGCTATTGATGCTCTTAATAGATGGGGTAAATTACACTTTACCCTCTTTATATGTTTAGGGTAAATTACGTTTTGCACCCCTGCACTTTACACCAAATCTCACTTTGGCCCCTCACATGAAATTATGACAATCAACCCCCTATACTTTTGGTCAAATCTTACTTTGGTCTCTACACATGAAATTGTGACAGTCAACCCCTTGCACTTTTACTCAAATCCCACTTTGGTCCCAATACAAGTGTCAATGCCCCTTTTCTGTTACTTTATTTTTAAATCTTTAACAAAATTCAGTTATGTGACAAAAATATGAGTATGAAATGAGGATAAGAGAGGAAAATCATCCATATTTCCTACTAATACACTTTGTCTTATGTGATCAGCACATAAGAGTTATATAATACAATATATATATATATATATATATATGTTCATATGGTAAAAATTAAGACAAAATGCAAGAAAGTAGAGCTTTTGAAATATAAAAAAATCTCACAAAGAAATCAAAGAGAAAAAAAGATGAATAAACAGAATACTATGTTACTGTGAAAAACAGAGTTTCGTGATTTCAATTTATGCAAAATCCTAGTTCCTTTTCTTAATTGTTCACAGTCTGCGTTTTGTTTTAGCCTAATACAGTTATATTTTGATGTAAATTTTGGGATAAAGTGTGTATTGGTAAAAATGTTAAATGATTTTATTTTCTTATCCACATGCCGTAGTTTGTAACGAGTTGAATTAAATTGAATTTATACTTTAATCTCAGTTGGGGATTTATTTTAAATTATTTAACTCCATTCATTTTGGACCCAATTGATTGAATCGTGACCCATTAGTAACTATGTAATATTGTTGTGGTTTTATTATTATTATTTAATTAACATAAAAGAGTTGTGAATATTTATGGTGTATATCATTAAACGGAATATATTTTGTGGTGAGAAAATATTATATTTACTTTTGTCATTAAAGATGTTGAAATGTATTTTTAATTGATATATATATATATAGGTGTATATATATAGTTAGATATTTGTTTAGGAAATATCTATAAAAGTGACCAAATGGAATTTTTGTCAAACTTTGGGAGTTCTTGCCGTGAGAAGAAGAGAAAAAGGGTTCAAATGTTGGTTTTTCATGGGTTTGATCTAGTGTAAGCCATTTTTGACCCCTAGTGCTTTGGATCAAAACGTAAAGGGCGGAAAAGGCGTTGTTTGGCTCCAAAAAAAATTTAATTTCTGATGCCGGAAAATTTGAAAGCTTCTTGGCTTGAAGTAGGGATTTTTCCTACACTTCTTTATGTACTTTTACTTGATTATATGGAGCTTAGAGTTGTATATAATTTAATTCGAATTTTTAAAAAATTTGTGATTTATTTGCTTAAAAGGGAAATTTTGAGAAAAATAAAGAGTTGATGCCCAAATTGCGAAAGTGTAAACTTGAAATATGTTTGTAAGGTTATGAAAGAGCTATGTTTTAAATTTGAACAAAAACGGACTTCGATTCGATCGGTTTTGAAATTTTTACCGTTTTGCGACCAAAAGAGCATTTTTAAAGAAAACAAAGGAATTACGTTTAACTTTTGGGGCTTTTGATCAAAATAGGATGTCATAGTTGAATAATTCTTGGAGAATGAGTTTGGAAAGAAAATGATGTTTGCTTGGGCATTAACGGTATTATTTTGCTTAATATATCTGTTGGAATAAAATTGACACGGTTAAAAATAGACCTTGAGAGGTTACCGGACGTGATTGTGATATGAAAACTAGTGTAGTTGTTCATATTTAAGGAGATGTGGAATAGATTGTATTTATTGAAATTTTTGAAATTTAATTGTTTAAATATCTGTTTAGAAATATTTGTTTGGGCTATCAGTGGAGGATAGCCATGATTATTGGAGAAAGGCATGAGACTTAGGTAAATTGAACCACATTTCTCATTTGTTACATTGGACATTGCATTACATTCATTTTATTGGAAATGTATCTGTTGTTTAGAAATGTTTGTAAATGTATCTGTTTGCGAAAAGATGAATACTTGGTGAATCTGGGTAGGAGGTGTGGAACCGCGCGGTTAGGTGTCGAGCCTTCCAATTTACTGGTAAAAATGACAGTGGTAGTGCATTAGGGCCTACTTGCAAACACTCACCTAGAGATTCACAGAGCTTGTATTCATGTAACAGATATGGTTTAAAATAGAAATGGCTTTATATCTGTTGTTGCATCTCAGCATTGCACGCTTTATAAAAAGAGAGATAAATTGTTTTATCATGAGCATGGCATGAGCATACTCCTCTTTAGTCTTGCCATGGTCCATATGTTGTGTAGTATATCTCTACTGGGCTGTGGCTCACCCTATAAGGGAAACCATTTCAGGTACAGGTGATATGCCTCCGCCAAGGTACTGACTTGGGAGGACTTGGAGCTGAGGCTTCATTTTTGTTTTATTGTTATTTGTTGAATGTAATCCTAGGGTTGTATTTGCGTTGAGTTAAAACTCCATTTTGTGTAACCAATAATGTTATTGGATAAATTTGTAAGCCTGTAGGGCACTTATTATCTGTTTGGCTTCCATTTCATACTTGTTGTAAAATGCATGCTTGGAATTGAAACTAGGCATTGAGATGTGAACAACATGTATTTGGCATTTGGGATTTAATGGAAATGGATGTATGGAATAGTTAGCTATATATATGTGTTTGTCTATCAAGTGGGTTTTGTTGCATAAATAGATATACCTTGCCCAATTTTCGGGGCGTTACAACTTGGTATCAGAGCGTACTGGGTTCAAATACTTTGGGTACGTGGTAGTAGTTAATACCACAGTGGGTCTATCTTGCTTGATAGAGATATCTGTATGATGAGGTGCTATGTGATAACATGCTTATGTGATTATATGGGTATGGGGTTTGATTTTTGAGATGCTGATTAGGTCTGTGAGTTCCTGGAAGTCTAGTCAGAAGAGCACTTGATCACTGCTATTTCTGATTGGAACTCTAGCAACGTCATGGGACAATCATTATCTAGAAAGAAAATCTGTATGTGCGTATGTGACTATGTGCTTATGTGGAATGAATTAACTGTTGTCCATTGCCTTAGGACGTGAGTGAGTTAGCTTTGACACAATTGTGATTGTGCCAATCTCGAGTGTTACCTTTATTAGGATGGTGGGATGTGGAATGGGCAGTGGTAGGCATGGTAGGCCCAGGAGGCACGAGATGCCAATACCAGATGAGATTTCGGTGTAGGAGGAGAGGACATGGCAGGCAAATGTGGCTGAGCCAGTTGGGCAACAGGCTATGGGTGCTTTGGCCAGGGAGGATTTTCTTGTTTCAAGTGTGGCCAGTTGGGTCATAATAAGTCCTTTTCTTGTCCACAGAAGGGGGGAGGACAACGGTCTGCTCCATCGTCAATCCGCCCACCGAGCCAGAGTCAGGGGAGGGGGCAGTCTTTGACTTGCTTTCAGTGTGGACAGGCAGGACACATGAAGAGGTACTGTCCACAGTTGGGTGGCACACCTGGTGCATCTGGATCGAGGCAGACTCAAAGTCACCAGCCAGCACAGTCGACACAGGCCTCGAGGGCCACTCCGGGAGCCTCTTCAGCTCAATCTGTACATCTGGCTTATGCTCCGAGAGGGGAGCAGGTGGATCGGAGACCTACTGGGCGTATATATGTTGTTACCATGCCAAAGTTAGTGCCAGCACCTTCGATTGTGAGAGGTACCTTCTTGTTCTGTAATTCTATTGCCAATGTATTGATTGACATGGTTTTTCTTTCGTTAATACCAGTCAGTGTATATAAGTGTGCTTGGATTGTTTTGCTTCGTTTTTCTTTCGCTAAGCTATGATTTTGATTTAGGTCAGTATGGAATCAATGTCCAGTTCAGAGTTCAAAAATCAATCATTCTCAAATTTAGTCAAACAAAATTGTTTTCAAGCTCAAAGTGTTATGCCAGTTACGCCATTAATGTGCCAAAAAAAAAAAAGAAACTTATTTTATTGAAGTCAGGGGATGACATCCCCGATTGCAGAGACAAAAAAAAAAAAAAAAAAGGAGAAAAAAGAGAGGGATCTTGTTTTTTTATGACGGCCACATGCCGACTTCACTTACTCGACTCTCCCGCCGAGCTCTTTCTCTTTTTGTCATCTTGGGAGACCCTTGAAGGCCTTGCCTCAGTGCGTTCAGGACTGCTGTAAGAGTTGACTTCCTGCTGGCTGTCAAAGGCGAAGTACGAAGGTGCTCCGAATCGGGCCATGACGGTGGTCTTCCATTTCAGCTCTTTATTCTCCTCCTTCAGTGCGCAAATCTCTGCTCACGCATCTTTGTATATGCGTTGGAGCAGAGAAAGTTGGGTATTTAATTGATGTACCTCACTGATCCTATTCTGTAGCCAGTGAGACCATTTGGTAACCGCAGTCACTGTCTCCATGCAGGATCTCAGTGTGAAGTGGTTGGCTTCAATGTCAGATTGAGTGGCCATGATTTGCTCAACTGACATCATGGGAAAGTTAAAAAGAGTAGGAGCAGGGGCACTCTGTTCAGGAAGGCTAAGGAGAGTAGAAGCAGGGGTACGCTGTCCAGGAAGGTTAAAAAGAGTAGGAGCAGGGGCACTCGGTCCAGGAAGGTTAGAAAGAGTAGGAGCAAGGGCACTCGGTCCAGGAGAGCTTGGATCATTGACGTCCGGAAGAGAGTGAGGGGATGAGATGAGGCCATGTGCAGGGAGAAGTATAAAAAGAAATAAAGGAGTCACAGAGAACAGACTGAGTTTTTGGGCAGCTTTTCTCTTCTGCTTAGTCTCAATGTTATGTCTCTCTCAAAGGGAATGGGGAAGAAGAAGGAGAAGAGGGTGATTAAGTAGATGAAAGAGAGTGATGAAGAAGAAGAAAACGGAAGAGAAGAAGACAAAGAGGGAGAGAGAGTCGAGGCAAAAAAGCAGAAAAATGAGATGGAAGAGAATCGAGGAGGGTAGCTTTTGTCGGCCAGCCGACGAAAAAGAAGACGAAAGAGAATAAGACAAAGAGGGAGAGAGAGTCGAGGCGAGTTTACAAATCAATGGGGTCTGCTTTTGGTGACACAAAAGCAAGGCTGCGTGTCAGATGCAGTTTTCGAAGAAAGAGAGAGAAGCGGGAAAGTTATATAGATATATGTATATATATTGTATATTTACGTATTATATACATTCATTCGACTATTTTTGTCACAAGAGTAGCTTGGCTCAGTGGTTTGGCTCAGTGATTTGGGCTGGGGCCTAATGCTTGAGATCGGGGGTTCGAAACCCCGTATCCCTACATTCGTGTTTTCTTTCCTTTTTGCTTACGCGCGATGACGTCAGCTAACGAATTATTCCATTATAGTAATGGCATATGCTCGCTGACGTCCATAGACAGAATATTCCTTGTCAGTAACGGCATATTCCCTAAATGTGTCTGTGTATATGTACGTATCAGTGTATTTTCTCCGTATTTGTCCCTATGTGTCTGTGTATCTTTTGTTCGTATTTGTCCCTTGGTGAAAATGTTGTGGAGACACCACGGGGTTGAGGAGGCGACTTGGGAACGTGAGGCTGAAGTCCGCGAGAAGTATTCGGACCTTTTTATCGATGTTTGAGAGTTGTAATAGAAATATTATTTTGATATTAGCATGTACATTGTATGTGTTATGGAATAGGGTGAATTTCTTATGTTTAATTGGGAGGTTGTGTTATCATGCCATGATTGCGTTTCTACGGTTGTAATTTATTTTGATTCAGCGAGGTTATCTAGTTTAAATTTTGGGGACGAAATTCCTTAAGGGGGAAAGGTTGTAACGAGTTGAATTAAATTAAATTTATACTTTAATCTCAGTTAGGGATTTATTTTAAATTATTAAACTCCATTCATTTTGGACCCAATTGATTGAATTGTGACCTGTTAGTAACCATGTAATATTGTTGTGATTTTATTATTATTATTTAATTATCATAAAAGAGTTGTGAATATTTATGGTGTGTACCATTAAACGAAATATATTTTGTAGTGAAAAAATATTATATTTACTTTTGTCATTAAAGATGTTGAAATGTATTTTTAATTGATATATATATATATATATAGGTGTATATATAGTTAGATATTTGTTTAGGAAATATCTATAAAAGTGACCAAATGGAATTTTTGTCAAACTTTGGGAGTTCTTGCTGTGAGAAGAAGAGAAAAAGGGTTCCAATGTTGGTTTTTCATGGGTTTAATCTAGTGTAAGTCATTTTTGACCCCTAGTGCTTTGGATCAAAACGTAGAGGGCGGAAAAAAAATTTGATGTAGGGATTTTTCCTACACTTCTTTATGTACTTTTACTTGATTGTGTGGAGCTTAGAGTTGTAAATAATTTAATTAGAATTTTTAAAAATTTTGTGATTTATTTGCTTAAAAGGGAAATTTTGAGAAAAATAAAGAGTTGATGCCCAAATTGCGAAAGTGTAAACTTGGAATATGTTTGTAAGGTTATGAAAGAACTATGTTTTAAATTTGAACAAAAACGGACTTTGATTCAATCGGTTTTGAAATTTTTAACGTTTTACGACCAAAAGAGCATTTTTAAAGAAAACAAAGGAATTACGTTTAACTTTTGGGGCTTTTGATCAAAATAGGATGTTATAGTTGAATAATGCTTAGAGAATGAGTTTGGAAAGAAAATGATGTTTTCTTGGGCATTAACGGTATTATTTTGCTTAATATATCTGTTGGAATAAAACCGACACGGTTAAAAATAGACCTTGAGAGGTTACCGGACGTGATTGTGATATGAAAACTAGTGTAGTTGTTCATATTTAATGAGATGTGGAATAGATTGTATTTATCAAAATTTTTGAAATTTAATTGTTTAAATATCTGTTCAGAAATATCTGTTTGGGCTATCGGTGGAGGATAGCCATGATTGTTGGAGAAAGGCATGTGACTTAGGTAAATCGAACCACATTTCTCATTTGTTACATTGGACATTGCATTACATTCATTTCATTGGAAATGTATCTATTTTTGAAAAATGTTTGTAAATGTATCTGTTTGCGAAAAGATGAATACTTGGTGAATCTGGGTAGGAGGTGTAGAACCGCGCGGTTAGGTGTCGAGCCTTCCAGTTTACTGGTAAAAATGACAGTGGTAGTGCATTAGGGCCTACTTGCAGACACTCACCTAGAGATTCACAGAGTTTGTATTCATGTAACAGATATGGTTTAAAATGGAAATGGCTTTATATCTGTTGTTGCATCTCAGCATTGCATGCTTTATAAAAAGAGAGATAAATTTTTTTATCATGAGCATGGCATGAGCATACTCCTCTTTAGTCTTGTCATGGTCCATATGTTGTGTAGTATATCTCTACTGGGTTGTGGCTCACCCTATAAAGGAAAACCATTTCAAGTATTGGTGATATGCCTCCGCCAAGGTACTGACTTGGGAGGACTCGGAGGTGAGGCTTCATTTTTGTTTTATTGTTATTTGTTGAATGTAAGCCCAGGGTTGTATTTGCGTTGAGTTGAAACTCCATTTTGTGTAACCAAGAATATTCTTGGATAAATTTGTAAGCCTATAGGGCACTTATTATCTGTTTGGCTTCCATTTCATACTTGTTGTAAAATGCATGCTTAGGATTGGAACTGGGCATTGAGATGTGAATAGCATATATTTGGCATTTGGGATTTAATGGAAATGGATGTATGGAATAGTTAGCTATATATATGTGTTTGTCTATCAGGTCGGTTTTGTTGCATAAATAAATATACCTTGCCCAATTTTCGGGGCGTTACATAGTTACATTCTTATCACATGATTAGATTTTATTAAAGATTTAAACAATTGAGTAACAGAACGGGAACATCGACACTTGTATAGGGATCAAAATGAGATTTAATAAAAAATAGAGGTGGTTGATTGCCACGATTTCATATGTATGGACCAAAGTGAGATTTGACTAGAAGTATAGGGGTTGATTGTCATGATTTCATGTGTAGGGCCAAAGTGAGATTTGGTGCAAAGTGCAAGGGTGCAAAGTGTAATTCACCTGTTTAGTTATTTTTTCATTTTGGCCCTTAAAATTTATTTTTTCCCAATTTGACTTTTCATGTTTTAAGTTTTTTCTGATTTACTTTAAAAGCTAAATTATGTTCGAAATTAGTCAAAAAAATGATATATTGATAGTCACATAATATAAAAATATTTTATTATATATAATTCACCTCTGACAAAAATTCAAATATTAATATAATACTATATTTTTTATGTTATGTGGCAGTTAACATCACATTTTCTATCTAGTTTTGAACATAAATTAGCTTTAGGAGTAAATTGAGAAAAATTTGAAATATGAAGGACCAAAGTGGAAAAAACCAAACTTCAAGGGCCAAACTGAGAAAATGACCAAACATAAAAGCACAAAGTGGAATTTATATATATGTATGGTTTTGTTTACATATACATATTCTTCTTTGTTTTTGTTTATTCTCACTAGTATATATAAATTTTTAGACAATAATTCAATATAAAATATAGGGTTCATTACACTTTTTACACATGTAGTTTGACTTAAATTTCACTTTAGTACCTACAATTTTAATTTGCACAATTTGGTATATACACTTTAAGTCCAGTTTTTTTGGTCTAGATTGGAGGTTAAAATTGTGATGACCCAGAAATTTTTTTTAAATATAGTCAATGCATAATTTAATTGAACAAATTTTCGGATTTGACTACTGTGTAAATTCTGTACGAAAACAGTTCGGTTTTGTATTTTTTTAAAATAGTTTCCGATCTCAGAAAATTATGAAATTTTTATATGTTGTTCCAATACGAGTCTAGCATATTGGGTAAAAGTTTCAGAATTTATTGATGAGTATTTATTTTATGAAAATTCGCGGACTGATCGGTGTTCGGTCTAGTATACAACATAACTTGAAATTTGAGTTTTGGGTGTTTGGACCATGATTTGAGATAAATTTGTTGTGTATATTTCGGTACATAATTGGACCATGTTTGACTTATGGGTGAGACCCATGATTTAGATTTAATTTAATTTGAGTTTGTTTAATGATTCATATTTAACTTTTTGGTTCTTTTTAATTATGTGATTGGTAATAACCACCTTGGGAGTTGTTATTATTTGTTATATAGGATTATAATAAATATTTGATAGTTGATTTTATGGTGTGTACCATATGGTGAAAAATTATATATTTTATAAGGAATGAAAATGTGTATATTTCATATTGAGCAAAATATTATATTTTGTGGTGTACAAAAATGTTATATTTTGTGGTGAGAAAAATTATATCATTGTATAGTTTATATTATAAAATTTTGAGGTATTATTACAAAAATTATATTTTTCCTTTTTGGAAATCAATTTTGGAGAAACGAACCCACTTAGGGTTGTCCCTCATGCCTCTCTCTCTCTATTGTCCCATCTTTCTTTTCCCTACCTTTTCTTTTCATTTGTTTTGTTTGAATTGGCAGAGAGCTCATCTCTCCCTCTCTCTCACAACGTCTCTCTCTCTCTCTCTCTCTCTCTCTCTCTCTCTCCCTTCATTGTTGGCTTAAGCTTTGAACTTAGAGTGAGAGTCTTTAGAGTGAGATTTTGTTAAAGTGTTGTAAATGAAAGTCGGAGAGTTCGTCGTGATCTTCGCAATGGTAGTCTCAGATTCATGATCAGGCAAGATTTGCCTTCCAGATCTGATTTTCTTCATTATTTGAGGTAGATACTTTCTTCATATTTTTACATTAAAGCTATGTTAGGGTTATTTTGAGAAAATATATCATTAGAAGAGGTATTGCATATAGATATATTTTCAGATTTTTGTTTGGTAATTTTTGGAAGAAAAATTATGTTGAAATGTTAAGAATGTTGGTATTTTAAGATTGATTTTGGGAAAATCATTTTGTGTTGTTAATTTTCTAAAAGAAATCCGAAAATAGAATTTAATAGTTGTATGGATTGTATTTACATCATATTATGATTAGATGATTTATTTTGAGAAATATAAAGTTGAATTTTTTTTATCTTTGATTTGGAATTTATTTTTGGGAAAAATAAATTAATGTTGAAGAATATGGAGTAAATACTTAAGTAGGAATTATAGAGTTGCTTTGGGATTAAAAGCTCTAAAAGTGTTATATTCATGATATTTTATAAAAGATGATATGTTGATAATTAAGTTATGTTCATTTTTATGAAAATAAAAAAAAATGTGAAATGTGGACTTTCAAACTCATAACCTTGAAAATGTTACTATTGTGCATATTTCATAATTTTTGTTGCAAATATCATGTTGGTTAAGTAAATTTAGAACAAGTTGTGAAATTATTATTGGTAGAGAATTTGGTAAAAATATTACCTTTATAAATAGCTTGGCATGAAAAATGGTTATGTTGAAATATAGTTATGTTTGAGAGATGAGGCATGTGAAGTTAGGTTTAGTATTATTAATTTGAAATTTTTTGAATATAATAAGCTTACTAATTTAGTGGATTAAATTAGTTTTGGTTAAAAGATTATATCCGTTATGGTTAAAAGTATATTATTAAGATTATACCATAACTTTTGACATAGTAGGATGGAAATGGTTAAAAATGTGTTATTAAGATTATACCATAACTTTTGACATAATATGATGGAAATGGTAATATTTAATAAGTAGGGATTTCCTTTGAGTTATATATATGTTTTTTGCAAAATCTAGATGATTTTCGAAATCACCCTTTAATTTGTTTTGAAAATTGATTGTTGATTCAAGAAGATGAGAGAATTTTTTTTGAAAGTGGGTTTACTTTCTTGTTCCTTTTAAAATAGAAATTGGGGATTTTGAACTATAAGGATTGAAGAGAGATGTTTTTGGTGACTTTCTTTCAATAAATGAAGATGAGTGGTTTTGGTGAGAAAACCTAGAAATTGGGGGTTTTTAAGAAAGATGTTGACAATCTTTGAAGATGTTGTTATATTTATTTTGTGTGCCCAAAATAAATGATGTTTGAAAAATTATTTATTTGTTTACATATAAATGATGGTTTTCATGGAATATGAGAATTGTTGAAGTTTTGGAAATTGTTATTCAAAATGTTGATATAGTCTTAAAGTGACTAAATGATTGAGATTACTCTAAGTGTGGGAATTATGTTGTCCCATGAATGAATTGGAATAAAAGTATTTATATTCATCTTGAAAAATTATATTGAAATGAGAAATGAGAATTTTGATCACAATGAGAATATTGTGTGGAAGTATTGAAAGTGGAAGAAATATTGCATTGTATTATTAATCATTGCATTGGCATATCAATTCATTTGATAATGATGAGTTTTGAATTTGATTTGAAAACTTTGCATTGAGAAAGGAATGTTGGGAAACAAGTTTTCATGAAATGATTTTTGGGTAAATACGGTGGTAAGTCTTGAAAGGTGGTGTAGATGATAGGTGTCGAGTCTTCCAGTTAATACTGGTAAAAATGACAGATTACAGGTGTCGAGCCTTCCAGTTAATACTGGTAAAAATGAAAAATTGGTAGTACTTGTATAGTCTACTTGCAGACACCAGCGTAGGGATTACCTGAGTCGTATTTACCATCTTGGAATTTTATTGAAATTGTTGGATTAATGTGTTTTCAAATTGGCATTGTGCATAAGATTTTCAAAAGATGAGAAAAATATTTTGAGTATGACATGGCATATGCATTCATCTCATAAGACTGTATAAAATGGATTTGATGAATTGTTTAATTATTTGATTGAATTGATAATGAGATAATTGAATGAATTGAAAAAGATATCATGTTGCTATCGAAACATGTTTATTTATTTAAGTTAACTTGTTGTGGTTAATTAAATAAATTAGATTTAAGAGATTATGTAATAAAATCATATGGTTTTGACATGATATGATTTCACGTATATATATGAGCATTTTGGTACTCGCATATCTTATAATGTTTTAATATGAGATTACTTGGTGAGCTAGTGGTTGCTCAACCCCTGCCTATACATGTGTACAGGGAATGCTTTTCGGATTTGAAGATCAAACAATGGGTTTTACCTTTTCATAAGTGTAATTTAATGATGGATTGTACTACTTCATTTGTTTGTTTGGCTGAGTGCTATTTTTTTGTAAAGAGTAGTGTCCTCTCTTTTGTTGTAAGTCTCAGAGCATTCCTTTTATTTAGATGTAAATGTCTTTATTGTATCACGAGAGGGAATATGTATATTTAATTATTCATCATTTCATCCAAGGATGAATTGTCATTTGTAAATGAACTTAATTAATGAATATTGGTAATGTTATCCAAGTAATAAAATACGGGGCGTGACAAAAATTAATAATTTTGGGACATTTTTAATTTTTAATGTTTTGCTTTGGTTCTTCCGTCTAAATTGGAGGTTGAAATAACAATTTGAGATAATTATCAATTTTTTAAAGTGTACACGTAGACAAAATAAATTAAAATTTTTAGGCACTTGTTAATTTCTAAGGTTTCAATTTGGATTTTTCGTCTAAATTGAAGGTTAAAACTAATAATTTTTAGACACTTGTCAATTTTCTAAGGTGTAGGCATAGACAAAATTAACAAAAAACCAAATTGAATCCAGATTTGAAGTAAAGAACTAAATTGTTCAAATTAAAATTATAGATACTAAAGTAAAATTTAGAACAAATTAGAGAGATAAAAAGTGTAATTAATCTTTTTTTTATATATATTTTATTTCTTATCTCAAATCTTATGCCTATTTTTGTTCCCAATTCATTGAACAATCAAAATTTTATTTTATAACTTACTGTGCAAATTAACTATAAAGAAATTAGACTTTACAAGAAAAAATGTCAAATTTTATCATACTAGTGGTAAACACAAAATATAATTATATAAAAGTTTTTGTATCCACATTTTAATTTTTGAAGCAATTATATCAAGTAATTAGATTTTTTTTTAATTTTAATTTTTTTTTAAAAAGTCTAAATTAAAAGATTTATAAAGTTTAAATTTTTGAAAGTCTACCTTAGAATAAAAATTTCAGTGGCCACTGCAAATAAATAGGAACTAAATAAGTAAAAATAAAGTGCAATCAATTACTCTTACCAATTATCATCTAGATCAAGAAGAAAAGAAATCATCATTAGAATATGTAATAAAAATGAAAATAAGGGAAAAAAATGATTTTTTTATTATGATACTAATCCAATCTAGAGAGAGCTTTTCTCATTCCATTTTTTCTTACAATAATTTATTTATTACCTTATTCGTAAATACTAATATGAACGGTGTTACATATCTTAATTAAGATTTTTCAATTTCACCCTTTAATGATGTGGCTAAGATTTATGTGAAGTGATCTCACATTTCTCTCTCTCATCTTTGACCCCCTATTCCGCATTATTAATGATAGAATTGGAGGGGCAAAATTAAGGGATGAATAATTTTTAGTGTTGATACATGAGAACATAAATAAAATATAATAAGAAAATGTGGCCATTAATGCTCTTAATATATTAGTAAATTACACTTTGCCTCCTTCATGTTTGATTATTTTTTCATTTTGGACCCTTAAAATTTATTTATTTTTCAATTTGACTCTTTATGTTTTAAATTTTTTCTAATTTACTCTAAAAACTAACTTATGTCCAAAAAAAATGACACATTGATATTCATGGAATATAAAAATATTTTATTATAGAAAACTCACCTCTGACACAAACTCAAATATTAATATAATAATATATTTTTATGTTATGCGGCAGTTAATGTGATATTTTATATCTAATTTTGAACAGAAATTAGCTTGAGGAGTAATTGAAAACCTTGAAATATGAAGGACCAAAGTGGGAAAAATCAAACTTCAAGGACTAAAGTGAGAAAATAACCAAACATAAAAAGGGAAAAGTGTAATTTATACTAATATATATGGTTTAAGTTTATATATATAGATTCTTCTTTTGTTTTTGTTTATTCTCTCTAGTATATATAAATTTTTAAACAATAATTCAACATAAAATATGGGATTAATTACACTTTTCACCCCTATAGTTTGACTTATATTTCACTTTAGTACCTATAATTTCAATTTGCACAATTTGGCCCATACAATTTAAGCCTTGTTTTAATTTGGTTATTTCATCTAAATTGGATGTTAAAATTAATAATTTTGAGACATTTGTCAATATTTTAAGGTTTTGCTTCGGTTCTTCCCTCTAAAGTAGAGATTAAAATAATAATTTTGAGATACTTCTTAATTTTCTAAGGTGTACACGTCAACAAAATAAATTAACAATTTTGGACACTTGTTAATTTTCCAAGGTTTCATTTAGTTCTTTCATCCAAATTGGAGATTAAAACTAACATGTACAAGTAGATAAAATTTTTAGACACCTGTTAATTTTCTAACATGTACAAGTAGACAAAATTAACAAAAATGTAGACAGAAGAACCAAACTGAAACTAGACTTAAAGTATAAGGATTAAATTGTTCAAATTAAAATTATAGAGACTAAAGTAAATTTTGGATCAACCTAGAGAGGTGAAGAATGTAATTAATCCTTTTCTTTATATGGATTTTATTTCTTATCTCAATCTTATGCGTATTTTGTTCCCAATTTATTGACCATTCAAAATTTTATTTTATAACTTATTGCACAAATTAACGACTCTTTTTTTTTTTCTTTTTTTTTTTTGGAGAGAAGAAATTAGACTTTACAAGAAAAAAAATGTTTCATTTTATCATACTAGTGATAAACACAAAATATATTTATATTAAAGTTTTTGTATCCACATTTTAATTTTTGAAATAATTATATCAATTAATTAGATTTTTTTTTTTTTTTTGTGTGTGATTTGAAAAGTCTAAATTAGTATATTATAAAATTTAAATTTTTGAATGCCTACCTGAGAAAAAAAAAAATCTTAGAATCGCCCCAACAAACAAATAGAAGCTAAATAAGTAAAAATAAAGTGCAATCAATTACTCTTGCCAATTATCATCTACATCAAGAAGAAAATAAATCATGGTTACAATATGTAACAAAAATGGCAAAAAGAGAGAAAAAAAATGGTTATTTACTATGACACTGATCCAATCTAGAGAGAGTTCTTCTCCTTTCTCTTCCTCTCTCTTCATAAAAACTTTACTTTCCATTGATCATGTTCCCGATACCAAATTCTAACTTCAGGAATGTGCGCTATGTTTCTGTAATCCTCATCTTGTACTTCTCGATCTAACTTTGAAATCAATTTCTCAGGCATTTCACAAAGCTCAAACGTTTGGAGGTTGGTTAGATGTTCGATGCCTGATGGGACCTCCTCCATCAATTCATTATTTTCGATTGTTAGCAATTCAAGGTGGGGCATTGCTCCCTCCTCCACTATCACCCATCTCAATCCCTTTAATTTAGAAAGACGTAAATATTTAAGCCTCTGAAATCCTCCTGCCTTGAAACACAGTCCCTCCCCTTCGTATGCCTGTTCAAGTAAAAGGTCACCCAAATTGGGTAATTCTTGTAGGGATGCAAAGGATCATCCCTTAACTTGCTCCACCGCAAATATAAAGAGACAAGGCCATGGAGAGAAGGCATCCAGTGCGGAAACTTCTCCAAATGTCCGGTCAAGTCCAACAGTTGAAGAAGTCGAGGAACTGGAGGCAAAGATTGCAAATCAAGGATCTCATCCTCTTTTGTTGAATTTATATCTAATCTGCAAAGATTGCTGAGCTTCTCAATGGAAGAGCACAGAGTCACCCCATCTTCTCTTCTTAAATTCCCAATGCGTAACTCCCTTAGTTGGGTTAGCCTCCCCAGCTCTTTCACTATACTAACCCCACATTCACTTCTTTGGTCTGCCTCTATCATCGACAGCACTTGTAGTGATTGCAAGCTTCCTATCTGAGATGGAGCTTTAAAGCCACGCATATCTCCAAATTCAAAATAGGTGATTCTTGATTTCCTATGATATGATATGAGATTGCGTAATTTCTAAAGGTGTAGGATTTCATCAGGCAGCTCAGTCACATAGGTTCTTTGTAGATCTAAGGTCTCCAAGTTCTCAAGCTTCCCAATCAACTTTGGGACCATCTTTACTTTTGTATTGCTCAAGCAAAGGTACCTGAGATGGATCAATTTAAAAACTTCATCGGGTATAGTCTCCAATGGAGTACCTGACAAATCTAACACATTTAGCACCCTCGAACCACATCTAAACAACTCACGCAAGGACGCAATAGGCAATGAATCCATCGGCCCCCACATAAACAGAGACCGAAGTCGAGAAGAACGCCCGTTTATATTCCACATTATCCGAGGTGCTTCGGATCAATAGCGGCGAGCCCTCTCCGGCAACCTTGAGCCCTGTCTGCAAATTGTTGTTACAATGTTTTGCTCTCTTGCCTTTGAAACAATAATTTCACGCATCAGGTCGTGAATGTGGAAATAAGAAGACCTTCCATCTGGATCTCTAATTGCCACTTGAATCAAGCTCCTATTGAATAGCTCATTGAGGTAGCCATTTGCAACTTCTTCTATTGTCTTCCCCTCAATAGCATTCACAAATCCTTCTGCTGTCCAAAGTGAAATTACTGTTTTGCACTATATCCGTTGATCCTCCGGGAAAATGCTCAAGTACAAGAAACAAATCTTCAGATAATAAGACAGATCATTGTAACTGAGAGAGAGAGCGTTTTTTTCATACTCTCTAGTTTGTCATTGCCCTCTAATTCAGCACCAAGGCTGCGATAAAGCATTTCCCATTCTTTTATTCTGCTCCTGTCCTTTGTAGCCAAAACACCACTTATCGCTACAATTGCAAGCGGCAATCCCTCGTATCTTTTTAAGATTCGAAGAGAAATTTGCTTCAAGTTTGGAGGGAATAATGTTAGCAGATATTTTAATATTATAATGTGTTATAGGTTGTTTTTCTTTTCTTTTTTACCAAGTTTGCTTACCATTCAAGTCCACCAAGTCTTGGTCAAGTCTCCAACTAATTCTTATCCACACCAAGTCTTGGTCAAGTCTCTAGTTAACTTATCCACCAAGAACCTTGCCTAACAAGTTTTCAATTTTATATATTGGGCTAATCTCCTATGTTGGGAAAATAAGAAGAAGTTTTGTTGCTTTTTATGCTTTATGTGAGATTATCAAACAAATAAAAAGGGTGTATGTGATAAAGCTTTAGGTTCAACCAATTGTGTAGTATTGATCAACCATACGACTTAGTCGGGCTGTTGGTTAACCATGTTTTTTCTGCTGCACCGGTGTGAGGTTTGCCCAACCACAGAGGGCTTGAATCTCCTTAAAGAGAGCGAATTTCCAATGCTTCAGCCCTTTCAATAATTATTGTAATTTTTATTATTTGTATTTTCTAGTATTTTATTTGTAATTATCATCGACACATAAGTTCCCTCGAAAAGTCTTGTTGCAAAACAGCGTCCAAGACTCCTCTTGGGACAACAGCATCAAGTCATAAACATGACCATTAGTTTCTTCGCAACAGGTAGAAGCTATATGGGTGAAACGAGTTGTAAGAATGACACGGCTACCACAATTGTTGTCAGGCAGCACATATTTGATAGCCTCTCAAGCATTGACATTCCAAACATCATCAAAAACAACCACGTACCTCCTTTGCTGCAGAAAATCATTAGCCAGACATTTTAGCCTATTGATGCTCATAGTTTCAGCTCCAACGGGACTGGTTGCATGATTTCTTTAAAGAGTTCTTGAATCATGTCCTTCAGGAGATCCTCAGCCGTGAATGACTCGGAAACAGTGAGCCAAGCATGACTGTCAAAATGTTTCTTCACCGTTGCATCATCGTAGACTTTTTTAACCAGGGTGGTTTTGCCTAAGCCCCCCATTCCCACCACAGAAACTGCTCTCAACCCAGAATCCCCCTCGACTAACCACTCCATCAGTTGTCTTTTGGGCTTTTCAATGCCCACTAGCTTTGCTTCTTCGAGTAGAAGTGCATCGCCACGATAGTCATACCATGAATTGTTAACAACATTGGACGTTGAGCCTTGCTGTAGTATACCATATTTATCATGGTATCTTTTATGTCCCTCGGAAATATTGATGACCCTGGGCTTGATTCTTTGTATTTCAGAAGCAATTTTGGTGGCGAGCTATTAAAGTCTTGGCAAAGTAGAAAGACTTACGAAGGAAACCACCAAATCCATCGCCGTGATGTTGTGCAAGGTGAAGCTTGAATTTGTCAAAACATATTCAGTGTCATAAGCAGTACTCGGACTTTTTGACCCAAACTTTCAGTTCGGGGTCCCTTCTTCCGTAGCATCAGCGACTCTAAGGAAAGCTGACAATGCGCTCGAATTCATCTCTGATGTCTTCCACTGCTTCCCGAACTCCACTCAACAAATTCACCTCTCCCTGAAGGGAGGGTGCAAAGCTGGCTAGAAGATGGAACACTCCAGTTTCAGCCATTTTCTGTTTTGTGTGTGTTTGCTGGCAGTAGTAGGCTTTGTGTTTGAGGGGATAATTAGGAGGAAATGGTTTCTGAATTGAGTTTCAAAACCGGGAATTTGTAATGCTCAAAAACTCAACTGAGGTTTGAGTGATATGATATGTGTGGCAATGTATGAGTAAATTTATGGTAGCTATCTGTTGGCTACATATTTTGTAAAGCCAAATCATAGTTTGACACGTGGCAGAATAAGGGTATTATGGGAAGATAATTCAAGTCTTCGATCCTGATCGAACACGTGGCAATGAACATTGGTACTACATGATCTGAGTAGCACTAGATCAGTAAAGAATACAAAGTGACGTGGCTTCAACAGTTACTCAATATTCAAATTCAAATACAGGAGGGAAGCTCAACTGCAAGAGATGGCGTAGTGGGGCTACTTCTAAGGCAGCATGATCATCGATCATGGAGGAGCAGTTCGACGGTTCGAAGTGCAGTTCGAAGGTCATCTTTGACAAGTATAAATAGCAGGGAAGCCCTCAGAAAAACCCCAGACTCAGATCATACAAACCAGTCTTTATTTCATATTTTCCTTTCCAGTCTTACATTTCCTGTACTTTAAATACCTGCACTTTAATACCAGCACTGCACTTCGATTCATAGGAGTAGTTTCAAGTAGATTCAAGTAGACTGTTGTTGTAAACCTCTTCGAGGCTGAGTTTGAACTATTGTAAGTGTTCATTTTAATGAAATACTTCGATTGTTCTTCATATTAACTGTTATTTCTCTTAAATTCTCCTAAGTCAAGCCACCAGTAAAAGTCCTCTTCATTGAGGCTGAAAGAACTAAAACACAATCGTCTGATAATTGGTTGGCAATTATAATTTCTGTAAGGACTGATTGATCCTTGTTGGCACGCTCGCATTTACAAAATTACCCTTCGAAAAGCCAACATATATTTTTGGCACGCCCGGTGGGACTTGTTAAAATGGCTAGACGAAGACGACAAGGAGAAAATGAACGCCTGGAAGAAGGCGTAGAAGGAGAGGCAGAGATACCTAATCCAGAGGAGAATGTGGTTACACATCCTGTGGAGACTCCTATGCTATCAGAACCTTTGGTCGAACAGACCAGTACTTCTGGACAAGAACCACATGTTCATAATATTGGACGAAACCAAGGAATTGGACCATCCACCGTTCCATCTACCCAGCCAACAAACCCATGGGATGGCTTGGTAGATGCTATGGGACAACAATTAATGAACACAATGGAAAGGTGGGCAACATCCTTTTTGGATCGAATGAATAATCACCAACCAACAAATACAAGACACACGGAGGAAATTTTAAATGTCCCTCAGCAAAGATTGGCTAGAGAAAAACAGCCTATGCAAGTTAATGGACAATTTAATGGTCAGACTAGTACTCAGAACTATGAAAGACCATCGCCTCAGTCTTGGTATGAACCCATTTCAAGGCCTGTAGTAGGCCAAAATGCCTCAGTACTCAACAGTGAAGCCACACAAGGTGGTGATCTGGCCAAGTACAAGAAAATGGCATAAGAATGGTGGCAAATCCCATGTTCGAAGCCATACCTGGCACTAGGGGTACAATAACCCCTTATTCGAATTCATACCCGGGGGTTGGAAGGTTTTCCCACAAATGGAAGGACACAATACCTGTTCCAGCACCTTTCACAGGTCCTTTCGCAGGACAGGCTCAAAGGGGTTACCCATACCCTCAACAGCAACCTGCACCACAGGGGCAACCAGTCCCAAATATACCACTTTTTGGACCAAGAGGACCACAGGCACAAGTTTGTCCACCAAACCCTGTGTTTTGTCCCTCCAGTAGTGGCTCAGCAAGCCCAAAATATGGTCCCTATGGACCAAATTGCTGATTATTGTTAGGGAGATGTGTGGACCGATGGCTCGGGGGTCCAGACTCCTGTATACAGAAAACCATACCAGAGTGGGTAGATAGGGTACATGAATACCCAAGAGGATTCAGAATACTAGACTTTACCTTATTCTATGGAACTGGAAATCAATCGACAGTAGAGCACATTGCCAGATTCGCTGCCCAATGTGGTGAATTCACTAATCATGATTACATAAAACTGAGATTGTTTCCAAACTCTTTAACTGGGGGAGCATTTGTATGGTATATCAACCTTACACCTGGCTCTATTCAAAATTGGCAACAAATGGAAGAGGCATTTCATGCCAATTCTTCCAATCAGAGCCAGAAGTGTCCATGGCAGACTTGGCAAGATTGAGTCAAAGGCCTGAAGAAAAGGCTACTCAGTTCATTGCCAGATTTAAAAGGGCTCGAAATAAATGTAGAGTCATCCTTCCAGAGCCAGAATTTGTAAGATTGGCTCAAAACGGTTTAGAGTTCAGGCTTCGAAAGAAGTTTGATTCAACTGAGTTCAGGGATTTGGTCGAGTTAACCTATAAGGTGTCTCGATATGAAGCATTACTAGAAGAAGAACAAGATCGAAACAATGCTTCGTATAAGACATACTATAGAGATCCCAATTATGAAATCGATGCAGCAGAGATTGTGGGCAAAGAACCCGTAATCTGTGAAGCATTAATTCATAAGGACACAACCATCGACCAGCAATTTAAAAAGAAAGACTTTCACAGAAAGTACTCTTTCGACTTAACAAAAGCAGATGACATTTTTGATCATTTGCTTGCAGCTAATTTCCTTAAGTTACCAAAGGGGTAAAACTGCCATCTCTTGATGAACTTAAAGGAAAAGCATACTGTAAATGGCATAATTCTTGGTCTCACTCGACTAAAAACTGCATTGTTTTTCGAGACAGGATCCAAGAGCAAATCCGGAAAGGAAGTCTGAAGTTCCCAGCCCAAACAAGAGAAAGCCATGGGAATTGACAGTAACCCGTTTCCAGAAGTTGGAGAAAGCGCGGCTAATGTGGTTGTACCAAACTTTAGAATCTATCTCTGCAGGAATTGGAAAAGGTTAATGTGCAAATGCATATTGCCAACCAGACAGCTGCCAAGAAGGAGACTAGAAACCCGCCAGTTGTTGGACAAGGTTTCTCACATCAGAAGGAAAACTCTGATGAAGAAGTACTGGATGACGATTCCTTGGAAGCAGCTGTAATGCAGAGGATGTGTCCCAGATGCAGACTAAGCTACAAATGTTGAAGGGGCTTCCAATTGATGGAAGCAATACTATAGGGATGTTCAGAGACGCCCTAAGTCAAAC
>JAPPVO010003476.1:0-11215 GCA_030407325.1 Camellia japonica | reverse complement strand
ACTATCTTAGTTGAAGAAGAAATTTCTACTAAATTAGCATAGAAACGTAATATACTAACCAAGAAGCTTGTCAATCAGAATCTGAACTTCCCCCACTCTCAAAATTTCCTATGATACCTTTCTGCCTCAAACACTCGATGATACTTTGTATCTTCTTGCTTTGTTTCTTCTCTGACTTTTCAAACCTTGCAATTTGTTCATTTTGTTGTGCTATTTGCAGCTCGAGGCGTTGAACATAGTCACTATTTTCAGCAGGTGCAACAGTTGTATTCACAGAAAAAGAAGGCCTCATACTGAGTCCTTTCACATAACCTGGCCTTGGCTGAAGCACCTTCACTGACAACTCCTCTGGGGTCAAGGGGATCACACTAGTCTGCGAGAGGTGTTCTGCTTGCGTCTGTATCAGGTTGTCCTATTAATTTGAAATAAATCAAAGTATAAGTTATTCTACCCTACACAGCAAAATAAATAATATTATCAAAATTGAAAGGCATTGCCTTGTACATACATAATTAATTTGGCTCTCCGATGAAATCCATTCATGCGTGTCCGAATTGTAGTGGATGGACTTGTAAAATTCTGCTAAATCGGGCACTTTTCCATTTGCAATTATCATTAAAAAATCATTAAAAAAAAAATAATGGCACATGAATCTGTGTGTATACTATTGAGTTATATTCAACTAATCATTAAAAAAAAAAAATACTGGCACATGAATCTGTGTGTATACTATTGAGTTATATTCAACAAATCATTAAAAAAAAAAATAATGGCACTTGAATCTGTGTATATACATTGAGTTACATTCAACTATTGAGTTATATTCAACAAATCATTAAAAAAAAATAAAATAATGACACATGATGTATATTATATATACATTGAGTTATATTCAACTATTAAGTTATATTCAACAAATCATTAAAAAATATATATATAATGGCACATGATGTATATTATATATATTGGTGTCCATCCATCGAATTTGTTCTACCTATATTTATATCACCTTCTATATATGTATCATATGTATATATAAGATTCATCATATTTAAAAAATAGACAACTTTTCTTTGGTCAATTATATGAATGAATTGAAGAGTCCTGTTGGGCATGAGGTAGGCCCATTCACCCTGGGTCTATCTTAGTGATTTAAAGCGTTCAATTTGTGAGAGAGAGAGGACTGAGTCAGTGGGACAGTTCAGATAGAACAGTGTACACCAAATAAGACTCAACCTAACTATTGTATGAGTTTTGACTCTCCATATAAGTATGAGAAATTTTAATAAACAAAACAAAGACTTTGTGAGGCTTTAAAAACATAAAAATAAAAATAATATTCTTTTCATATCCAATTGAGTGATATTTCCACTTCCAGCCGGGATTTTTTATTGTGCCTTTTTGACGACTAGCTATAACCAAATTTTAATATTCAAAAACCCTAATACCATGTTTGATACAAAAATTAGATTTCTTTTTAGCACTGGTTAGAATTGTAATATCATTGGATTAAAGTCGAAATTAGTAACATAAAAAATATGAAATTATATACTGTAAGAATACTTGCAATATGTTCAGAAAGAGGATTAAATTTTATAATTGGATTGGGTCATATAGCTAATCCTTGGCCATGGTATTAGCAATATAATAAGGGAGGTGATACTGTTAGTCCCATTATTTTGGAGATTATTAATACCATAGTACTATTAATTCCATTTATTTTCTTTTTTTTTCAAATTAAATTAGTTATTAGGGGACGACAAAAGATATGTAAGGCCCATGTGAACCCAATGTATAGTATGATCAATCTTAGTCCTTCATCCAATCCACTCTTCAAACCACTTACCAAACAAGGCCTAAACAGAAAGCAATAAAACATGTGTTCTGAAAAAAAATTATATAGTGGGTGGGCATGTTGTTATCTGTAAGTTAAGCAACTTAATTATTATTGTTTATTAAGTTTAGGGTTTTACTTATATAATGAATGGAGTAGCTAGATAACTCTTTACTACTTGAAATCACCACCGATACAATCCTAATGGAAACTATACAAGGTTCATATTTAGAATCTAATTATATTCAGAATCTAATTATAAATAAAATAGAGCAGGATATATATATATATATATTATATGTATAACAATATAATGTATACAGAACACAGAGTAGCAAAAGAAAAGACAGAAAGAGAGAGCATCGAGAGAAAAGAGCAACGAGAGAGAGAGAGAGACTAACAGATCAGCGGCGGTGAGAAGAGGAGATGAGATCGGCAAGGGAAGGAGAGGCTAGATCGGCACAGCAGCGAGGGGCGGTGAGGAGAAGGTGACGGCGGTGAGGAGAGTGAGCCGATCGGCGCTGAATCTGTGTCTGAATCGATGAGGAGAGTGAGCAGCGGCGTGGTCTCCGTGTGTGTGTATGTGTGTGTGTGAGAAATAGGTTTGAAGAAATAAATTATTGGGTGTGTTTGAGGCGCCAAAATATTTTTATTTTCCCCTAAAATATTTAGTGACTAAATTATTTATTGGTGACAAAATTATTTCTTCACCAAAGATTAAAATATTGACCACAAAAATTGTTTTGTCACTAAATGATATTAAAATATTAAAAATTATTGGTGACAAAAATATATTCGTCATTAATGATTTTATAATTGGTGACAAATTTTTTCGTCACCAAAAGTCTCAAAATTTTGGCACCCTCCAAAATATTAGCGGGAAAATATTTGGTGACAAAAAAAATATAAATAATGACGAAAAATAATTTCGTCACCTAATTTTTTTATTATGATTTAGATTGGTGACGAAATTTTATTTTTGTCTCCAAAAATGATACATTTGGAGACGAAATATGATTTTTGTCATTAAAAGATACATATTTCGTGACAAAAAAAAAATTTCGCCATTAGTTTTCGTCTCTGAAGACTATTTTTGTTGTAGTGATTTGACGCTCGAGTGGGGCTTTCCACGCTCGAGCAGACCATGTTATATCAGTTCGTGAATCTGATATTTCAGATCACTTTTTCAGTCCTCTCTCTCTCTAAAACTCTCCAAAATTCCAGATAGGGAGCTTCTCTCTCTAGAAGTCATCTTCTCTCTTTGATTTCTCCAAATCCATTGGGATTTGGACCTAAGTTCTTCACCAAAGTTAGTTATCATCTCGAGGGCTTCGTTGTGTACGGTGAACATCGAGTTTCAACACCGTTGATTTTGGGAGTTTCATCTCATTTCTTCTTCAAAACTTGAGGTAGGGATTTTCTTAAAGTTATATATATATTTTTGCAAGATCTAGATGATTTTCGAAATCATCCTTCGATAGCTTTGAAAATTGATTGTTAATTCAAGAAGTTGAGCGATTTTTGAAAGTGGGTTTGTCTCTTATTCTTTTAAAATGATATTATGGGTTTTGATGTTCGTTGATTGAAGAAAAGATGATTTTGGAAAGTTTTGTTTCAAAAGATTTGAGTTGTATAGTTTTGGTGAGAAAACCTAGAATTTAGGAATTTTTTTTTAAAGAGACTGAAAATTCATGAATGATATTGTTATATTTATTTTGTGTGTCAAAATAAATAGATGTTTGGAAATTTTCTTATTTATATTTATATAAATGATGAATTTCAAGGAATATGAGAATTGTTATTCATTTTGGAAATTATTGTTCAAAACGTTGAAATAGTCTTGAAATGACTAATTGTTAAGGATACTTGAGAAGAGGGAATTGTGTTATTCCTTGGATGATAAATTGGAATAAAAGTATTTATATTCATCTTGTGTTATTGGCATAACAATTCATTTGATTACATTAAAATTTGAAAGTTGATTTGAAAACTTGCATTGAGAAAAGAATGTTCAGAAATAAGTTTTCATGAAATAGTTTTGGGGTAAATGCGTTGGTAAGTCTTGATAGGTGGTATAGATGATATTGAATATGTTGGCCTGAGAGTTTGGGGTCAAAGACCGAAAACCCGCACGGATTGGTGTCAAGCCTTCCGGTTAATACCGGTAAAAATGACAATTTGGTAGGACTTGTATAGTCTACTTGCAGACACCGACCTAGGGATTACTAAACTCGTATTTACCGCCCTTGAAATAAATTGTTAATTTTTGAACAATTAAAATTGCATGACATCATTGAGCATGATGGTTTTCAAAAGATGAAAATATGATTTATCTTCAAAAAGGGCATAGTATGGCATGTGCATTTCATCTCTTGAGACTTGTATAAAATGTATATACTTTTTTAAGGATTTCCTACTGGACTTTATGCTCACCCTACGGGATTTTTGTGCAGGAAAAGATGTGGTGATGCTACCTAACTAAAGGCGAGGAAATGTGTGTTGAGACTACGAGACTCTCATTTTGCTGTGACTCTGTGTGTAAGCCAAGGGCTGTATGTGTGTGGGCTTGAATAACCGTTTTGTGTAACCAGGCTCAAGCTTTGGAAACCTATAAACCCTTGGGGGTATTTATTTGTTTATTTACTTCTTGTTGGATTAATGTATTGTTGCATGAGGAACTATTGTATCATGTGATGTAAGTTTGGAGATTTATATTCGATTTTCCTTGAAAGAGCCATGATTGTTGTATTATCATTTGGGCTAGAAATTTGGGGCGTTACAAAACCTTCGGTGACGAAACTTAATTTTTCCTCACCTAAAAAGAAGTATTTGTTGACGAAAATAAATTTCGGCACCTACTATTTTTATTTTTTTATTATATGTGACAAAATTTTATAATTCGTCACGGATTATTCTTATTTAATGACGAAATTTATTTTCTTCACTACTTTTCGTCATCATAGGTTACTTTTGTTGTAAAGGTCAAATAAGACTCAAAGATACCTCAACTCAAAGATGGAGAGATTTTGTTAAGAGTGTATAGGCAAAGGTGAAGGATACGTAAGCAAAGGTTAAGAAATTTGCAAGAGAGAGAGGAAAAATTTTGTTTCAAAATTTGTCTAACCTCAGAGCAAGAGGGGAGGCCCTCTATATATAGAAAACATGAATTTCTCTCATAAACATCTAGCCATACACGTGGGAGCAGATGCAAGCATCTGTGCAAACAGCAGGCACAACTATCACAAAATATCTGCAAAAGACAATGGTGGCCAGTCGGTCATCACTGGTGGCCGGTAGGCCACATTAGTGGCCAGCAACCAAGAGTGATGGCCGGCAGGCCACCAAGGGTTGTGGCTCAAAGCTATGGCATTCCATTGAGGACTTCGAGCACTTGACAAGCATATAGACTCATCATTGGGTGTGTAAGCGATGACGTCCAAGTTATAAGGGCCGTCAAAAAAGGGTGTCTACAGGGAGATTGTTAGGTCCCCACTTGTTGTCAATTCCACGAACAAACTTGGATTCGTCGAGTTGTAATTTTTCCTTGTTGTTTGCTCTTCCTGCTTGAGCGGGGAACGCTACGCTCGAGCGGCAATCTTACACTCTCAGTAGTTTGGCTTGTTTGCAAAAGTAATAAAAGGTGGGTTTTTACAATTGAGCATAAGTTCTAGCGCTCAAGCGTAAACCTTGTTAGGAACACGTGTTTTAGTGACACCGCTGGAGCAGGGTTCGCATTTCTGACCGCTATAAGTCTGCAATTTGTTCCAAATCTAGGTTATGGCTTCCAGATATTCATTTTGGGTTTTAGGGTTTTCTTCTGGAGGTTTTGTGCCAATTTTCCTTTGATTTCTTTGTGAGTTTATTCATGGATCAAGAGAGTTAAAATCAAAGGGTTGCCAGTTTGTTTTTATTAATACAAGAGTGTAGTTCTTCGGTGAATTCCAGATATTCAAGCGTGGAGTATTCAAAGGAGTTCGAAGTTGTGCGTGGTCGTTGATTCGACATGGATGTTGTGGATTCAACATCAAACTGATTAACTCCGAGACGAAGGTGGCGGTGAAAGAGATACAAATTGCTGAAGACAAATTGACAGAGTTTGGGTAATTTGTTTGGTAAATTTGTATTCTTTCTTTCTTTCATAGTGGATTGATTAGTGGCATTTCGCCCGTAGTTTTTTAATCATAATTGGAGGTGCTCCAATTATGGTTTTTCCACGTAAAAATCGATCGTGCCGATTTATTGTTTTGAAGCAGCAATCTAAATCACTTTTGTATATACTAGATGATTTATATTATTAGTTTTAATTCTTTTCGAATTGTTGCAATTAATTCTGATCTGAATCACGAATCACTTAGATTTTTCATAATGAATACAAATGTTAAGATTTGATGATGATGTAAATGATGAGGCTTTATATTCATTATATATTAAGCAATGAAAGTTATTAATTGGGAAATAAGATCATATTGTTGGAAGATGATGAGCCTATTGGTGTTAATTTCTTTGGGTATTTCATTATTACTCCTTAATGAATCATAATTCATGCCTAGAATTACTTGGAAACAGATGGAATCGAAATATGGATAAGGTATGATTTTTCAAAACATACTGAAAATAGCTTGACCGCTCGAGCCACCACTTGGTCGCACGAGCGGTGTCACGACCCAAATCCGACCCTATAGGTTTAGCATCATAACCGGCCAGTAATCTTGGGATTACCGAAGGCCTCCGAGACAGATTAACATAATATTTAGAGGCTAGCGGAAGCAAATAACAAATATACAACGTCCATTGAGCTGTGCAAACTTGTATGAGACAAAAAAATTTAAACTTTATATACATACATTTACACATCATCATATATATAGGCTAAACAAAAAGGGATTTAGTCCTAAATACAGAATAAACAAAAACACTTGTTAAACAAAAACAAGAAAACAAAACTTGAACTTTATGTACATAACCATAACCACTTGGCATATCCAGAACCTCCACGGGAGGCACATAGGTTGGCTGACAAAACAGAGTCCAAGCAGAAGCTCTAGGCCTCGTCACGCGTCTGATCACCTACATACATAAATAATATAGTGAGCTGAAGCCCAGTAAATAATAACAGAGTAAAGAATTTTAATGAATGATGTCCATAACAGATTCAGAAATCAGAATTCAAATTCAAAAACAGATTCATATTCATATTCATATTCTTATTCAAATCATATACAGAAATCAGAGTTCATGCTTAACGATACGTAGTATATCCATTAGCGCTAACAGAACACATACAGAATAGATGGTGGTTATGAATAACCAGTTCCATAAAGGAACCTCCGGATCCGAAAAACAGATAATAGATCTGCTGAGCTCCATGATGGAGCTTCCGGTACGAGTAACAGATTACAGATATACTAAGTTCCATAATGGAACCTTATATACCAGATAACAGCTAACAGATATGCTAAGGATACCATGAATACATTTCAAAAATTGGACAATCATTCATTGTACAGAACATAACATTTCAAAAAACAGATCTTATTTTATCATACAGAAAATAAATAAAGTTGAATATAACTTTACCAAGTTATTACTCATAGATAGCTCCGGAAGAAGATCAAACAGATTAGACAGATCAGGTAGACAATAGCGCGTGACCTACACAAACACATAACATATTCACATTAAAACACAATATCACTTTCTTGATCAAACTTGACTTTTCTTGTCTTTTTCTGTCTAAGTATTCCTTCTTTATTCAAATGAATCGGGTTTTTATTTTGCATATTCGTTTATTACCAAATCCCTCTTTTCCAAATAGACCGATTTCTTACTTGGCTTCTTAATCAATTATTGTTGAATCTGTAATTTATTCCTTAACCAACTAATATTTATGTGGATTGTTAGTTTATTAATCTTGTCAAGCCATAATTCTTGCCTAAGAATACTTGGAAAGAGATGAGATTGAAAATATGAACTAAATGCCATTTTTCCAAAATATACCGAAAAAGAGTTGTTCGCTCGAGTGAACTTCATCGCTCGAGCAGTCTGTAAAATTCCAGAATTCCAAATTTTTCAAAAAAAATGGTTTCCAAATGCTTTTTTTTTTCTTTTATTTTTTCAATCTTTAAATCCATACATATCTTGATCAAAATCTTGAAAACTCTTTACAAAACATAAACACTTATTTATTTATAAATAATTTGCTCCAACTCTCATCAAATTATCAAAACTTAAATCAAGCTCCATGCATGCAAACATTTTCAAACTTCTTTTTCCTTTAAAAAATAAGCATGAAATTAAACATGAAACTTATGAATTTTTATAAAATAAAATTCAATACAAAAACTTTCGTGCATTAACACTTTAAAATCCAACTCAAAATCATGAAACATAATTACTAATTAATTTATTTGAATCAAACCCCATGAACTCATGGTTTCTAAAATTCTTCTTCAAAATTAAATGCACAATGCAATTGCATGTAATTTTTGAAAGTTATTTTAACTATGACCTTCAAAATCAATCAAAAAATAATTAATTTCTAAATCAACTTTCATAATCTTGAATCTAATTCAATTTTTTCATCCTTTTACTAATCCCTTTCAAATTACATGAAATTGATTTCTAACTCTTTTCTATTTTCTTTAAATCATGAAATTGAAGTTATAAAACTCTGAGAGAAATATTTGCATGTGTGAAATTATGATCAAAATCAAACCATTTACATCAAAATTCCTTTGATTCAAGATTAAACTCAAAGTGCTCATGAATTCATCACTTTCCAAAACTTGCTCTTCTTATACCAAAACATAAAATTGATCCTTCGAATCTTTTAAAAATCTATGATGCGTGTAAATATGGAATTAACTTCATGAAAAATAACAAAAACTAAACTCAAATGATGACTTACAAAAATAATCTCTTAGAATTTGATCTTAACTCAATTTTTAACCCAAAACTTAATTTTCATAAGACTTTTCCTTTTCCTATTCAAAGTATAAAATTAAATAGCGCAATGTCTTCAAAATCTATAATGCATGTAAATATAAAACTCAAATACTTCATAGTGTTTAAAATCTTTCCATATTCATTAACCTGACTCATTTTCTTGCTAATTTAATTTTCATTTCATGAAATTGAATCCAATTATCTCTTAATTTCAACTTCTAGATAATTTATCTATAAGATTTGAGCTTTAATTTCTTACCCAAAACCTTCAATTTGATGAGTTTTTTCACAACTTCTCGAGTCTCTCTCCAATTATTCACTTTTTCCAACCTTTCCCTTGCTTGCCTTCACCATTCCAGCACATAGAGTTGGTCTCTCTCTCTCTCTCTCAGCTCTGTTCCTTCCAGCACATACACATGAATGAATTCATTTTCCTTCTCATTCCATATTAAGAGGTACACAATCTCACCCTCTCTGGTTGACACCTCAAGCACACATGCACACAATATTGAGCTTCCAACACAACACTCATACACACACACAAACACCCACTGATTTGCTTAATACACCCACACCTACATACACCCTTAATTTTAGATTCTTTCATAATTCAATTTATGATTAAGATTAATTTAATTAAGCAATACTCAGTCTTAATAAATCTTGATTAGCACATAATTAAATAAATCATAACTAATCACAAATCCTACATAATTTAATCAATCTAATTTGACTTCCATTATAGCCCAATTAATTATATTTAAATTTATAATTCTAAATCAGATTTTTAATCAAACTTCCAAAATGCTTCAAATATCAAATTAAACTTATTTTCATGGTTTCTTAAATCATTAAGGCCTTTAATTTTGGATCAAACTCAAAATCTCCATTAATAAATTGCATACACAATTGAACACGTCATAATTAAATTTAATTCATAATAATCGTAATTCTCAATTCTCATATCTTAATTAATTCCAATTCGGACCCAATTGATTAAATCTTAATTTTACTAAACTGAATCGAATATTTAATTAAAATCTCATATGGTCCGATGCTTGAAATTAAAATAATTCAATTCAGCAATTATACTCACTTGAGCCATTTAGGCTTTCAATTTCAAATTCCAAAATAAATCCTTAACAGAATCATATACGAATCAGTCTCCATAATTTTCATAAATTTAGATTAAATTAGAAAATAATGGGTAATTAAAATTCAAATATACTTAATTAATTAAATGCTAATTATTATACGTGGTGGAATCGTCATAAGCGAACTGCATTGTTTGTAAAAATACTGGATGGGTCGAAAGTTTACTCGAGCTACCTTTCAGTCGTTCGAGCAGTGTGTAAAAATTCTAGGTTTGAAATTGAAGATTTGAGCTTCCAAACTCTGCTCCAATACTTGGGGATCATGCATGGCTTTCTTGAAAACATGAAAACACTTGAAAAATACCAATACATGACTCTTTAGAAAATCATTTACTTAAAACTCAACAATTTAAGCAAAACTTGAATTAAAATCTCATGCATGTAAAGATTTTCCAACTTCTTTTTCTTTTGAAGAACAAAACATGAAATTGAAAACATAATCTCATGAAGTTTCTGAAATCATGCAGGATATAAATCCTCAATTAAAAAGCTTGCATGTATGCAAGAATTTCAAATATTCAAGCCAAAAAGATGAAATCTTTCATGATCATACATATAACCCACATTTTCTTCAAAACCCATTTCTTTCCAAATTTCATGGATTGTAACGATCTCATCACGTATAATATTTTGCATATAATTAATTAAGGAGATTTGAATTTTAATTAGTCATTATTCTAATTTTGTTTGGGATTTATGAGAATTATGGAATCTGATTCACATATAATTCTATTAAGAATTTATTTTGGAATTAGAAATTAAACGTCCAAATGGTTTAAGGAGGTAAAATTGATGAGTTGAATCAGTTTAATCTCAAGTATCAGACCATATGAGAGTTTAATTAAATATTCGATTCAGTTTAGTAAAATTGAGATTTTATTAATTGGGTCCGAATTGGAGTTAATGAAGTCAATTAAGTTATAAGGAATGAGAATTATGATTATTATGAATTAAATTTACTAATGAGGTGTCCAATTTGAATATGTAATTTATTGACGGAGAGTTTGAGTTTGATCTGAAATTGAAAGCCTTAGAGATTTGAGAAACCAAAATTGATTATGGCAATAAGTTTAACTTGATATTTGGGGCCTTTTGAGAGTTTGATTAAAAATCTGATTCAGATTGATAAAAATTAATTATAATTAATTGGGCCTTAATTGAAATCAATTAGACTAATTAAATTATGTGAGATTTGAGATTAGTTATAATTAATTACATTATGTGTTAATCAAGATTTGCTAATACTAGGTGTTGCTTAATTAAGTTAATTGTAATCATAAAT
>JAPPVO010003475.1:0-19954 GCA_030407325.1 Camellia japonica | reverse complement strand
CCCAAAAGAATGAGTTTTGATGCATTGGGATTGAAGTTTGGAGCTTAGAGAGCAATATGGAAATTCCAGAATTCTACATCATCACTGGAGTGACCACCCTTTGTTTTGCACCTTGGGTTGAGTGACCAAAAGTTGGCTCGAGCGTAAAATTCGAGCTCCCAGTACTTTTGATGATATGAGCACTCCGCTTGTGCGACATAACCTGCGCTCGAGCGACCACTCTTATTTTTGAGCCTTGGCTCGAGTGACCAGAAGTTGTACTCGAGCGTAAAATGAGAACTCTCAGAAGTTTTGCAGACCAAGGGATCCGCTCGAGTGACCAAAGTTACGCTCGAGCGAACTGCCCTGTTTCTAAAAATTTTGCAAAGTGTTTTCGAGTGCATTTTGGCATCCTTATTGCATCTTAGGCATTCTTAAGCCTTAATTAAGACATAATAATGAGAATGAGAATTAGAAACACACCAAGATAGAAAAGAAATGAGTTAAGTGTTTTCCGAGCGTGTGTTTTAATGTGTATCCACTATGTGTTTGTGTATGTCACGCACCATAGATTGTCTGATCCATTTGTTCTGACTATTTTGCTACTGGGGCTATCTGTGAGTAGCAACTCTGTAAAGCTATGTTTGACTATAAGTATTTTCTAAATGAAATGATATGATAAGCTCTGTTTTCGGAAATGCTATTTTGTGAATCGTGAATGAATGTCCAGTTTTCTAAAATGTAGTTGTGGCATCCTTAGTTCATGTGGCCCTCACCCGGGGTAATAATATCGTGGCCTATATGCACGTGGTCCTTACTCGGGAGTAACAATATCGTGGTCTATGATCATGTGACCCTTGCCCGGGGGTAACAATACTGAGGCTTATGTTCATGAGGCCCTCATTTGGGGATAACAATACCATGACTATATGTGTACAAAAATATTGACCTTTATGGTCGTCGGTACCGACTATATATGTGGGTCTTATGACCAATCTAATTTGATAGCTAATGGATGTACCACATATAACTGCTTACGAATTTTGTATAAGTATGTGAATTTGAATTTGTTTTTGATATGAACTCTGACTTCTGAATCTGTTTCAGACATCATTCATAAACCCTTTACTCTATTGTTAATCACTAGACTCTAGCTCACTGTATTATTTATGTATGTAGGTGATCAGGCGCATGATCAGGCTCAGTAATGATTGCCTAGAGTATTGTTCTATTAGTCAACCATTGTGCCTCCTGATGAGGTTCCCATCTGAGAAGTGATCCAGTTTTTGTAAACAATGTTTAAGACTTTTTTTTTTTTTGTATTTCCTTTGTTATTGGCTAAACATATCTTTTGTTTATCTGTATATATGGTGACACGAGAATGATGTCACAATTATGTAAATTAAGTTTTAAATTTTCTGTGCCATGTATGTTTGCACAACTCTATTGACGTATTATTTTGTATATGGAAAATTGCTTGGTAGCTCGAAATTGGAGAGGCTCGAATGCCCCTTGTATATGGAAAATGGCGTCGTTTTGGCACTCTTTTTTTCAATTTTTATTTTTCCTTCTTCCTTCCCCCTCACACTGAAACTGGTTTCAGAGAAAAAGAGAGAAACAGAGACTCGAGAGAAAGAGAGAAGGAGGAAGAGGGGAGCAGGAAACAAGAAGAGGGGGCCATGGACGAAGATCACCACAACCCAACCCAGCGCCATGGACGGAGATCGCGAACCACACCACAACCCAACCCACTTCCATGGGTTGTGGGTTTGATTTTGATTTTGATTTTGATTTTGATTCTGATTCTATGGGTTTGGTTTTGATTTGATTTTGATTTTGATTTTGTTTTTATTTTGATTTTGGGTTTAGTTGGGCTTTAGAGAATGAGAAAGTTTTGTTAAGGTATTTTTAGAAGATGGGATTTGAGATGGGAGTTGATGTTTTGGTGGTGAAGCAGAAAATACAGAAGAAGAAAAAGAAGAAGAAGAAGAAGAAGAAAAAGAAGAAGAGAAGAAATAGACGGGTGATGGAGCAGAAAATACAGTAGAAGAGAAGAAACAGAGGGGATATTTGTTTGGAGAAGAGTGAGTTGAAAAGTCAAAGTCGGGCCACTCGAGCCTCGACTTTTCGAGCTACCTGGCGAGATTGTTTGTATATGTGCTTCCGCTAACCCCTAATTATATGATTATTGTTAAGAGGCCTTTGGTAATCTACGGATTATTGGCCGGTTACGATGCTAAACCTATAGGGGTGAGTTTGGATCGTGACAAATCCATTCTAAAATAGGTCTACCAAATCCAAACACTCTCTCAAATTAATATGACAATTTAAAACAAACCAAACCTTAACAAAAAAGGCTTTAAAAGTGTTCATTCCATTTAGACACTATGAACATAAACACTTTAATAAAAAACTCTTAAAGCTTGAATGGGCTGATTGATTACCCACCCCTACCCCTACCCCTACCCCCTAGTGACAAGACTTTTTTGTTATGTAGGGTATCCTGAGCCAACTTACGCGCACTAGACTAAGTTCCTACAGCTCGAACAAGCCTTCCGAAATAAGGTTTATGCCCTGCGGTTCGTGGCCCCAAAGTATAGGTTTGTTGGCTAGGGGATTCGAACTTGAGACTTGGGAGAGAGTAAACCTCTAGGCCCCAATCGTCACCCACTAGACCAACCATCCTGTGGTTACCTAGTGACAAGTTAACAATGGGAAAACTATAATTCAGTGTAATTTTTTTCAAAATATTTTTAGATAAGTGGTAAATTTTATAAATATTAATAAATAAGATGATAATTTATTTTATTTTTTATTATGAAATCTGTAATTATTTTGTGAAAGAGCCACTGAATTGTAATTTTTCCTTAATAATTCCACTCCTAAGAACTTTAATTCATAACTAGGGACAAACAGGATTAGCTCTTGTAACCTGTAAAACCATATACATCAACTGTACATATATCAATACAATCTAATGAAGTTTTAATCTAACTAAAATAAACTACGAAAACAAAAAATAAATAAATTATGAAAACCCAATCCTTTCCCATGCATTAAAATAGCCCATGCAATTTGTTATCCACATCCAAGACCTAGAATGAACAGGAAAGCCTGTAAACTCAAAATTGTATCCAATCCATAGTCCATATGTTTCTCATGGAGTTCTATTCCAACTAAAACTCAAAATAAACAAACATATAAATCAAGTAAAACTTAAAATAAATAAATCAATCAATCAAGAAACTTGAATGTAAAGGGTTTGGCAACTGTGATAGAACTTGTAATGTTTTATTTTTAGGAAGAGTTTGAACAACCATGGATGTCAGGAAAAGAATGTTTATGCAATACAATGGAGTGGAAGATTGGAAGAAAGACTTGCCACCAGGATTTAGGTTTCATCCAACTAATTGCGAGGTTTTGAAAGATTATTTTCTTCGAAAAGTACATAGGGAGCACATCTGGCTAGGGATCATCAACGATGTCAACATTTACCAATATGAGCTAAAGCATCTCCCTGGTATTTCTGTCTCTCTCCCTTTTTGTGTGTACATATATATGTGTGTGTGTATGTGTGTTGGTATTTATGATTTTAAATAGAATTATTGATAAATGTATCATTATATGTAATAATATGAAGAGTATCGAGTGATGTGTATCTAGGGTTGTTGTCATCAATTTTTAAAAATAAACCATTAAGCTCTAAATTCTTGGGTGGGGAACAAACAAAGAAAAGGAAAGACCTAATGAGGAAGCGAAAAAAGTATGCATAAGAGATGTTGTGTATGCACATTGTTACATCTATTGCATGCTAAATCATAAATGCATGTAGGTCGAATTTTTGAGAAAGAGTAAATATTGAATATAATAATTGTATTACACTACTAAAAAAAATACTTTTAGCAACCGCTATAAACCGTCGTAAATAATAAAAAAAAACAGTCGCAAAAGACCTTTTGCGACGGCCTATACGACGGCAAATGGGGGTCGCAAATACTTTTTGCGATGGCAAAGCAATGATTGCAAATTATTCGTGACCGCCTAAGCTACTTATGGCGACCGTTATTTTGCCGTCACAAAAAACAAAGAAAAACACTAACATGATTTTTAGTGACCAACTTGTTACCGTTGCAGGAAAAAAATAAATAAAATTATGACGTTAAGCACTCTAGAAATAGCAATGACATGAATTCAAACAGAATAGCATTGTAGTTTAATCAAGCATTCCATTTGAGTCTCAAAATTAAACCCATATGTGAAAGCTATTACAACTAAAAACTTGGAAAAAGTTCTTTTATGAAAAAATACAATCCAGATAAAATGCTAGTAAAGTTAAAATCTACAATGCTGGTGTTCACTACTATACAAGGTATTGGTCTAAGTTCCAATTTGTTTCTATGGAGATATATGTTCCTCAAATCCAAGCTTGCACTTGATCAATACACATTATGAGAGGGAACAGATCAGAACACAGAATACCCAAGTTCTAGATCTTTCTTTAGGTATAAAGCCTTAAGCAGAGCAAAGAAAAGGCAGAGATTGTAAAGAAATAATGAAAACTTAATAAACATTGCAAAAAAATTATGAAAATCAAAATAGACAGGCAGAACACAACCTAAGTGCCATTTACAATTTCAAACACTATATATATACCTATAAAATAACTACCAATTTTTATCCTGAATGCAAGATTCTTGCGTATGTCATTCTGCAACAATAATATCAACATCAGTACATTTTTTAATCACTAAATGCTGAGCATATTATAATGAACATCTTAAACTGCCAAATTGATAAAACTTAACCCAATACTCCCAAAACATATTGGCCCACATATACCTAAATCAACCCATAACAATCAACCCAAATATCAACTCAAAAAATCTGACCAAACTTTTAAACACACAAGCTGATTGAGCCCATACCACACTAGTAATAATAATATAATTTTTTTCTTCCCTTGAACTATATCAGTCATGAGTTGCTATGATCCATATTATGCTCATCCTTCAAGTAGAGTTAGTCCAATTAAAATTCCTAATAGATTTGATTTAATCCCAAATTGAATCCAAGACAAATTACAAGAACTTTCTAAAATTCAACACGAAATCACTCTATAAAGTAGTCCAAAGAATTAGAAATTCATAAACAGAACGCAAAGATTAGGGTCACTGCAGCTTTTGACATTTAGAATGATATGTAAGTTATAAAAAAGGTTGAACAAGAATGTCATCAATGGTCACCCTCAAAGTACTGATGTGAGATATAGTATAATAAAATGCTATGAAAAGAAATGAATTAATAAAGTTAGAGAAACACCTCATCTTCTTTTAGAGCTTGTTGCCCACTAGATGCATCTGGCACCTACAATATGTTAATATAATGTGTTAATAATTTCCATATGTATATATACAAATTCATAAAACATAAAATTCATCAATTTGTAAGCATTGCACCTCTCCTAAGCTTGTACTCCCAGCCACACCCTATGATTCTAAGAACAAAACATGTGCCGTCAGGTTCTCAATCGTTGTAGTGAACTTAGACTCAACGTCTTGTGTCACACGCTGTGTGATCTCATCAATAAATGAATGGGCTATTGATGATTGGAATGGGTCGTTGCCTCGCGCATACACTGCACTCTAGGGCACTCCTTTCCCATAGGTCTTGCAATACCCATGTCCATCATTCCCAACGATTTTATGGTAAATTCCATCACAATACTCAATCGTATGTTGCTCCTTAGGAACTTTCCGAAGATGCACATTGTATTCCTCCTATATTTTGAAAACATAAGGGCAATATTTGGTAAAAAGCAAAATATGTATGTAATGCCCAAAATATATATATATATATATATGACAAACCCACCTCATTTGCGGAATTAGAAGTGAAACAACATACTTTCATTCATCAGAGTTAATATACAAAAGGTAACACATGCGATATACATTCATAAACTTCCTATCCTGAATCTACAACATGTGTTACTAGCAATCAAAAGATGAAAGTTGAACAGATACTTAAATGCCCTAATGGCTTACATCTTTCCAAGTCATTCATTGGTTACAACAAAATGAGTCTAGCTCAATACAGTTAAAACCATTGGCTATACAAATTGAATACAACAAAAATGAGCCCTTGCTCCAAGTCTCTCCAAGCTACTACCTGAAAATGGTTTTTCCCAATAAGGTGAGCCAAAGCCCAGTAGAAATAATCCAACACAATATATGAATCTTAACAAAGGTATGAGCATGAAAAACATGTCTGATGCTTATAGAATCAGTCATATCTTACAAGATCATTATATGCCAAATTCTTTTATTCCAATCCGTCTTATCTCAATTCCATTCATGTTAATTCATTTCACCTCAATTCATAAGACATGTTCATAATTATCCAGACAACCTAGTTGAGACTACAACTCAGTAGTTCTCAAACATACATAACCAATACACAACACTTCAATTTGCCATTTTATGAAAATTTCGTCCGCGGGAATCAGCATCCATGTATACACACAGTTTTCGGGACTTACACCCAGGACACATAGGCCAACTTAATTCAGTGGAGTCCATCCCATTTCTCCTCCCACATATGGAGTACATCCCATTTCTCCTCCCAAATATCATACATGTACAATGTATTATAATACAGTCATATTCAATGACAACTAATATGAGATTAGTTTCAATTTACCTAATCTTCATGCATTTTCTACAACAATCATGACTATCCTCCACCGATAGCCCAAAACAGATATTTCTAAATAGATATACAATCTCAAAGATAGATAAATTAGTCAAATTTCCATAAGTGAGAGATAATATATATCCAACTACACCGTTTATATAAATAACCCTCAAATTTCACATTTTCAATACCAATTTTATTATTCTTGCAAAGTCATTATTGGAGACAATTTAGGGCAAAACCCCATTTTCTTCCAAAACATATACAATGCATTAAAATCAACAAATTCAACACAATACGTCCTCATATTTACACTCACAATCATTTTTAATGCCTTCATTTGGATGCCCCTCTTTTAACTTTAAACCAAAACCCTAGGTTTTTCTAAAATCCTCCAAATCTCAATCTTGTCCATACAATATCAAATAACTAAGTTAAAAATCATATGAAAGTGTAGAAAATTTCTATCTCAAGCTTAGAAGACCAAAGAAAAAGACGGAGGAACTTCAAACACGTTGAAACCAAGCTTTAATCGGATCAAAAGAGAGCTCTTGAGACATACTACATTTTTAACGAAGGCACACATGTAGAGAACCCACTAGATCTAGGTGAAAATGAAGAGAGAGACAACGAGTTTTAGAGAGAGGGAGAGACGGTCTAGGGCTTTTGAGAGAAAATATGTCAAAAAGTGAAGTTCCTACGTCGCTCAAGAACTCGCTCAAACGCAAGAGTTGTCGCTCTGATATATGCGTAACTCGCTTGAGCGCAAGAGTTGTTGCTTGAGCGACCAAACACAAATAAGTAACCTCGCTCGAGCACAAGAAGCTTTACATCTTTGAAGTTCTCACGAGCTCTGATATATGCGGAAAAGAGAGCTCTTGAGAACTTCAAAGATGTAAAAAGGTGTTTTTGCGAACTGATATATGCGCAACTCGATCGAGCGCAAGAGTTGTCGCTCGAGCGACCAAACACAAATAAGTAACCTCGCTTGAGCACAAGAAGCTTCGCTCGAGTGCAGAATACACACTCCCAGAAGTTTTACAGACAGAAGACTGTTGCTCGAGCGCAAGAGTTGTCGCTCGAGCGAAGAACGCTACCCTCCCAGTATCTTTACAGGCCTGCAAAAATACTAGAAGCTCACAAAGCTCACTCGAGCGAAGTGGCCAAAATCTGGACAATAACAATTTGAACCAATTAGCAATCAACCTGTTCCAAACACCACCAAGACACTCTATAGCAATCCCGATTTTTCCTCCATTGGTTGTTGTATTCTGGACTCAGTTCCGTGGATGTTTGTTGTTGTATATGTTTCATTTCCGTCTTTCAATTCCTTGTATTTGAGTTTTAGGATATGTTGGGCAGGTTTGTAACAGGTTTGGTGTATTTTGAAACAAATGGTTGCTGCCCATTTTTTTTGTGTCTTCGCTCGAGCGAGGCTTTTGTCGCTCGAGCGAGCTCTGTGTTTTAGTTCCTTCGCTCGAGCCAGGGTTCCTTCACTCGAGCGAGAGTTGAGTGTTGTGTCTGGTGGCTCGAGCGAGAAGTCTTGCGCTCGAGCTTACGTCAGCGTCTGGTTTTGGACCTGAAAGTTGCATTTCTTGGCTCGAGCGAGGGCTATGTTTTGGGTTTCTTCGCTCGAGCGAGCATTCTTGCGCTCGAGCGTGCTTCTGGGTTGCAGACCTAAAGCTTCGAATTGTTGGCTTAAGCGAGGCTTTGTGTGCTCGAGCGAGGTTTCGTTGTGTCTAGTCGTTCGAGCGACCACTCCTTCGCTCGAGCGAGCCTCGAATATATCAGTTCACAACAGCTTCTTCTTCTTCACTTTTCTTCATCTCTTTTGGTTCAAACCCTAGATCGGCTGCTCCCTCTCTCTATACACCTTCTCTCTAAAAATATACCTAGTTTTAGTGTGTTTTTCTATCCTAGTCCCTTTGTAGGAAAGGTTGTGCTTGGTGTGGGCTTCACTTTGATTCGAAAAAGTGGATGTTTGGAGCATCTTAAGTTTTCTTCATCTCCTCCATTTGGTCTCTTCATTTGAAGTAGGGATAACCTACTCCTTTCTATGGGTTTTGACATAGATATTATGTGTTTTGTATAAATGGTGGATGATGGTAATTTTTAGAAAGTTAGGGTTTGTTTTGAAGTTATAAAAAGGGAGTTTTAAATTGTTAATCTCCATGTGTATGTGAGATCTTGGAAAATAGTATTATTGGTGTTGAATTGATAAAATTGAACCTTAGGGTTGATATTTGGAAAAGGGGAAAAATGCCCTAATTATGCTGAATAATTAATTTGAATGATTAATTTGGGGAAATGTGAAATTGAGTTGAAAATCATAAAATTGGGAAGTTGTGGGATTGAAGGGTGTAGTTGAATTAGTTAATCACTCACCTATGAAAATGTTGATATTTTATCTGTTTGATAAATTTAATATCTGTTTAGAAATAACTACTTTGGGCTATCGGTGGAGAATTGTCTTGATTGTTGTAGACACTGTATGTTGATTAGGGAAAACTGAAACTAATCACATTGAATATGTCATTAAATATGACGGTTGGAATAATACATCGAATATGTGTATTGATTGATCATTGTATATGATAAGTGTTTAAATACATTGTATATGTATATTAATTGGGAGGAGATAGGGGATGTACTCCATGGTTTGAGAGGAGATAGGGGATGGACTCTCAAACCTGTTCGGGAGGAGATAGGCGATGGACTCCATTGATAACAAAGTTGGCCGGAGTGTCCATGGTGAAAGTCTCGAAACCTTGATTGCGTTTGTATAACGTAGATAATTGAAGTATGGAAGTGTTTTAATATGAGTTGTAATCTCATGTGAATTGTGAATAACGGAAGTGTCTTAATATGAGTTGTAGTCTCATTTAATTGTTTGGCTAGATATTGAGCCAGGTTTATGAATGTAAATTGGATAAGTAAAGAAAAGTGGAATGAAACATGGACTATTTGTCATGGAACTGGATTGTGTTATAAATTGGTTTACAAGTGTTAGCCATTTATCAAATGCTAATGTTTTAGTTATTTCTCATACTTGATTTAGTATATCTCTACTGGACATTGGCTCACCCTATATGGGACATCATTTTCAGGTTCAGGTGACATGCCACCTCCAAGGACGTAGCTTGGGAGGCTTATAGGCTAAAGGATCTTTTTGTTGTTATTTTGTTGTATTACATGTAAACCAAACCAAGGGCTTATTTTGTATAAAGAGTTAGAACTCTTCTTTTGTTGTACCCAAGTGTTGACTTGGAAAGCTGTAAGCCTGTAGGGCATTTACTTTTGATGTCAACATGTAATACTTTTGTATCTAATACTCTGATGAATGGAAAATATGCTTTACTCTATTGCCTATGCATGTCAAGAATGTGGCGTTTATATGTTTTATTTTGAGGGCGTAACGCACTCCAACACTCAATTTCGATGAGGAATAAGGGAAAAAGAGACAAGAACAACAATACAGAATCATGAAACTCGGGCTCAGGATACAACAAGGGTCGGGTCAAAACTGAAATCACTATAACCTCTCTCCTCAAAGAATTTCGTCCCCGAAATTTCAAATCAAGTTTTACAGTTCTGCTTAAACCAATTACAATGATGATCTTCTTATACTTCTGAAGCATGCTAATATGAAACACATCATAAACCTTGGAAAGCTGTGGTGGCAAGGCCAAAATAAAAGCTATCTCTCCAATCCACTCAAGGATCTCAAAAGGCTCAATGAATCAAAGGGACAACTTGCTACTCTTTCCGAACCTCATCAAACCCCTCCTAGGTGATATCTTCAAGAAGACATGATCTCCCACCTCAAAAGACAAGGGTCTCCTCTTACTGTCGGCACAACTTTTCTAGCAACTCTGGGCTGCAGCCAACCTCTTACGGATAAGTGTAACTTTCTCCGTCATTTCTCAGACTAGCTCCGAGCCCAACATTGGTGCATCACCCACCTTGGCCCAACACATAGGAGATCTACACGGTTGGCCATACAAGGCCTTAAACGGTGCCATACAAATACTCGACTGGAAGCTATTGTTATAGGCAAACTCCACTAAGGGCAAGTGTCTTTCCCACGAACCCTTAAAGTCAAGGGCACAACCTAAAAGCATATCCTCTAAAATCTGAATGGTATGTGTAGACACCCCATTTTTGACCGACCTTAAGACTCAGACGTCACCGATTGAGCGCTCGGTGATGATGCATATTGTGCTCGTTCAGAAGTCTCAGAGTCGCGGCCGTGTGCCCTGCCTCCGGACTTCCGAATTCTCTTCTGTGCCTTGTCTCGGTTTGCGAACCAGACTCAGTTTTCTCCATTTTCTTTCCCGCGGGAAGGGAGTGGTCCTGTAGACTATCTCTCAGTGGCCGTGGGCTACTTTTCGTGGCCGTAGGCCATTTTTCCCGTTTCGGAGCCCGGTTCCCGGTTTTCTGAGCCGTCAGGCCGTGTGCCTCGGTTCGAGACCGCCCAACCATCTCCGATTTCTCCGGTTTTTGGCGAGTGCCTCTGTTTTATCATTTTGAGGAACACTGGGGCCCCAGAAACCCACTTCGCAGCCGAACACCACTTCCGGTGCCCGGCAGCCTGTTTTCGGGACCCCGAACTTCGCGGTTTAGGCCCCGAGCATTCATTTTGCATCGATGTCTGTTCATTTTTGGCAGGTACCTCTATTTTGTCACACTGAGGAACCCTGGGGTCTCTGAGACCCACTTCGCAGCCGAACACCACTTCCGGTGCCCGGCAGCCCATTTTCGGGATCCTGAACCGCGCGGTTTTGGCCCCGAGCATTCATTTTGCATCGATGTCTGTTCATTTTTGGCAGACACCTCTGTTTGGTCCTTCCGAGGGACACTGGGGTCTCCGAGACCCACTTCGCAGCCGAACACCACTTCCGGTGCCCGGCAGCCCATTTTCGGGACCCCGCGCGGTTTTGGTCCCCGAGCTTTCGTTTTGCATTATTTTTTGTTCAATTTTGGCAGGTATCTCTGTTTCATCATCATCCGAAGAACACTGCGGTCTCAGATGCCCACTTCGTGGCCGAAAAAAATCTTTTCTTTTTGCCCTCAAAATATCTAGATATTTTGCCCTCAAAATATCTAGATATTTGAGGCAAGATATTTCAACCCTTTTAAGCCCTCTCTCTTGTCCATTCCAGCAGCTGGCCGAACCTCATTTTGGGAGGAGAAAAAAAATCCTTCAAGAACACTTAAGCTTAAACCTCCATTTTCATAGCAAAAAAGCTCCAAACTTCTTCAAGTCTTGCACCATTTGTTCATCAACACCTAGCATCACCATCACCAACTCCATTCCAGCAGCAAGGAGGGGTTCTTGAGAAGCTTAGAAGCAACTTTCATCAAGCAAAGAGCAACCAAAGTCTTGATCTTCAAGGGTAAGTACACTTCACCCTCTTTTGAGCTCATTTTTGCTTCAAATCTTAAGCCTATTTGCTTATTGTGTTGAGCTCCGACCCCTACTGAAAGTAGTCCTCTTTTGAGCTCATTTTCATCTTTGTTTAAGGGCTCAACCCTGTTTGAGCCCTCTATGGTGCACTTGCTTCAATAGCATCTTGTATGCCTTATTTTGCATTGAATATTTGGCTTATGAGTGATCTGATTTCGGGACTGATGTAAACTGTTAGTGGGCTTATATTGAGCCCCTCTTCAACATTGAAGAAGGGCTCCATCATGATTGGTGGCTCTAGCATGCACTTCCTTTGAAATTCTTCAATTTTACCGTAAAATTGCATGAGTTAATTAGCCTATTTGTGATCTGAGTTGGAATATGCAACCTACTGATATTGTGCTCATTTTGAGCCCCTCTTCAACATTGAAGAAGGGATCAACCATGTTTTCCTCCTCTATCATACACTTGCTTTGAATCCATGTTCTACGCCTATCTTGCATGCTTTGTTAGACTATTTTGGCTTCTGTTTTTGGCCTTCATCAGGCCTTGAATGAGTCTTATTTTGGTCCATACATCATGATTTGTGAAGGGTCTTAAGCCATTTGGTAATTGGTTTTAGTACTTGCTTTGAAATTCTTCAAATTTACCGTAAAATCGCATGTTTGTTTAGGCCATTCTAGCTTCTGTTTCTGGCCTTCTTCAGGCTTGTGAAGTGTCTTATTTTGGTCTATTCTTCAAGTTTTATTAAGGGTCTTAAGTTGTTTGGTCATTGCTTGTGGTATCTCTCTTTATACCCCTCTTTTGGCCCAATTTTGCATGCTATGTTTAGTATATCTACACACTGTTTTAGAGGCTGCCATCTCTTGATAATGTGCATATTTTTGGCCCCTCTTTAATGTTGTAGACCTGTTTTTTTGGGTTTGAGCATTGTAGATATCACTTGCTTTGTAATTCCCCTCTTTTACCGTATTTTTGCAAGCTATTGTTGCCATACTTGTGAGCCTTATTTAGCCATGCTTTGTGCTGATAAAATGCCATATTTGGGACTGCCTTGCTACTGTTTTTACTGCCATGAGTCGATTTTGCATGTATAGCATAGCTGTAGGCCATTTCGGGGGGTTATTATAGCATTTCGGGATGATTTCATGCATTGATTGTCATTTCGTATCATTTCGGGACTGTTTTCCCCTTCATATAGCTGCTGAAATTTGATTTGCATGCTTGCATATCATTTCCCATGTCATTTCATGCCTTAATGCATTGCCTCGGTTTGCGTGCCCATGGGCACGCACTTCGAGGCACTCCATTTTCATTCATCGGCAGCCTATGTGAGTGCGGTTGAAGCCCTCTCATGTTGGCGTAAGCCCAATCTACATTTTCATGCCATTTCATGCTTGTATGCCTCCGCCTCGGTTCGCGTGCCCGTGTGCACGCATTTCGAGGCACTCTGTTTTATCCGCTTGGCATTGCGTATGCCTCTACCTCGGTTTGCGTGCCCGTGTGCACGCATTTCGAGACATTCTGTTTTATCCGATTGGCATTGCGTATGCCTCCGCCTCGGTTTGCGTGCCCGTGTGCACGCATTTCGAGACATTTGGTTTTATCCGATTGGCATTGCGTATGCCTCCGCCTCGGTTTGCGTGCCCGTGTGCACGCATTTCGAGGCACTCTGTTTTATCCGCTTGGCATTGCGTATGCCTCTGCCTCGGTTTGCGTGCCCGTGGGCACGTATTTCGAGGCCCTCTATTTTATCCGATTTGCATTTCATCATCGTCTCAGTTTGCGTGCCCGTGAGCACGCACTTCGAGGCACCTCGTTTTTATCATTCCGGCATCCCGTATGAGTGTGGCTGAGGCCTTCTCATGTTGGTGTAAGCCCATCATTGCATTTCGTGCCTTTATGTCATCACCTCGGTTCGCGTGCCAGTGGGCACGCATTTCGAGGCATCTCATTCTCATAGAATCGTGCATGCTAGGTTGTATGTTAGTTGCATTTCATGCATACCATGCATATTGCACGGGAAACGAGGTACGTTTCGTACTCCGAGTAACGGAACGGGTCTCAATTCCCAAGTCACCGACACTCCGGATTATCCATGAGGGAGTTAAGTGTTTTTTAGCATTCATCTGCATTCATCCCTATATTGAGTTGTGCAATTCGACTCCTCGGCCATCATGCATCGGTATGCGTGATTGGTGGCACGAGGATCGAGGCATGCATATATTTGTGAAATACACTGCTGTGCCCTTTTCCTGCTCTCTGTTGCAGCAAAATTCAGAGATTAGCAACTTTCGGAGTCTGGCGCGCATTTCGAGAAACACTGCAAACAGAGGCTAATCAGGGCATCCCGGTGGATTTCCGCCCGAGGCAGCCCGGCAGGCACTATTCATCATAGCAAGGCAGCTCCCTGGCCTGCGCGCCAGTTTACTGTTTTCTTAGTTAATTGTTAATTAATTAAGAATCTGTAATATTTGGACTGTATTATTCTTTCATTCGGACTGTATATTTATTCGGACCCTCTGCGCGAGGGCACAAATGTAATAAGGGTGTGTGAGTGTGATGTATGTCTTCCAACCCCACGTCTTTCTCCCTTTTATTTATCCGCTTATGATGGTTAGATATAGGGCATATTTCATTAGCATACAGTATGACAGCATGTTTGCATCATTCATCTGTTTTGCATGCACCGGGCTCGGCGCATCATACAAACTGCATCTGTATTTCAATTCCAAATTGAGTACATGATAGTGTAGCATTTCACATGCCATCTTTAGAATAGCCGAGCCTGTTATAGTTGCATTTTGCATGTGTTGCATTAGGCATTTCAGCATATTTAGGATCATGCATGATTTCTAATAAGCTTCGGTTTTGGCTTGGAGTACTCGGTGAGTTTTATGCTTTAGCATACTTGCATGCGTGTGAGTGTTGCCATGATAGCATGCTTGCCATGAGGCTATGTGCTTATGTGATATAACTGCCTTGAATGCCTGTGGGTGAAGGTTGAGTTATTGAATTGGGACAATGCATTGATGTTTGTTTTAAGCCCACTAGATAGTGGCAACATCATGTTTTCTAAGCCCACCCGAGGGTGGCAAATCCGCATTTTAGCCTACCTGCGGGTAGCACCATCACACAATTTTCAAACAAACAAACATGAAATGTTTTGTTCCAATTCAGACGGCCCAGTCTATACTTGTTTGCTGCGAGCATCACATAGTAACCTAGGCTAATAACCGGAATAAGAGCATACAAGATTTTCAAAAACAGATATCATGGTTAGTAGAGGCCGGTCTTTGACCGGGCGAGCGGGGGTGCTCACGATGTGACCTTCCCCAATCGTACCCAAGTTCCCGAGCCAACTTTGGTAATGACGGACACGTGGCCTTTGGCACCGAGTCAGGGTTTCCTAAATTTCCCATTTAAAAAATATTTAGGTGGCGACTCTGTTATCTGGCAAAGTAGTCCATGTTTGGCACTTCTTTCAAAAAATCTGTTTTCAAAACGATTTGCCGGATTTGGACTCTTTGGTTCAAGATTAAGAACCGTGATATTTGAGTCCTTGAACTGTAGTGACCCCAATATGAACAGAACGGGACCTAAACCCTCCCGGGGCGTTCGGGGACGTCTACAGTATGCTTTGATTGCCATCAGTCTGAGGATGATACGCTGTGCTAAAAGTCAGTCCAGTACCTAAGGCAATCTGTAAACTCTGCCACAACCGGCCGTGAAATGCAGATCTCTATCTGAAATAATCATCACTGAGACCCTGTGTAACTCATGATGTCCCTAATGTAAAGGTCGGCAAGATAATCTACCAAGTCACTTATGCGCATAGGTATAAAGTGCGCAGACTTAGTCAACCGGTCAACTACCACCCAAATGGTATCACTACCCTGTTGAGTCCTTGGAAGGCCCACAACAAAATCCATCGTGACATGCTCCCACTTCCACTCGGCTATAGGCAAGAGTTGCAACAAACTTGCTGGCCTCTGATGTTCAGCCTTCACTTGTTGACAAGTAAGTGTAGACACCCCATTTTTGATCGTCCTCGAGACTTGGGCGTTACTGATGGTTTGCTCGGTGATGAAAGGTGTGTAGGGGAAAGGTTCAATTTCTTCAGCAAGGAGAGAGAGAAATCTCAACTTCACACCTCATTTTGGACCAAAATTATTTTGGATGGTTTTTAGACCTTAAAACCCTCTCTTTCAAAACATTTTTGAAATTAAATTCCCACGATGTTCCGACGCTCGCATTTCGGTAAATGTTGCGCTTTTCGATAAACCGAGCAAGGACAAAGTGGAGATGAATGAAAGAGAGATGAAATCTTTGAAAAATCTTTCAAAACACCTTACTTAGGGGTTTGAAGTTGAAGAAAAGAGGAGAAGAGGGGGGAAACCAAGTTGGAGAAGAAGTTCGGCATGAATCCGGGTAGAAGAGGGTCGAGCAGCCCTCGCTAAATCGGGCTTATTCATTTGCATACTTGGATTTTAGCTATGGGGCCACCACCGTTGGAAAGAAGACTTCCGGGGCTTCATTTTGCACTTAAGAATCTCTTAAAGCCAAGTCCGGGTGGGGGAGATATGGTTGGTTGAAGTAGAGGATCAGCCCGGTTGGATCGAATCTGCGCGGCTTCACCAAAAAGGGCATAACTTTTTCCACAGAAGGAATTTTAATGCAAGGTTTGCGCCATTGAAAAGTTAACTTCCGGGGCTTCAATCTGGACATCCACCGGCACTTTTTGACCTCATCAGCCACCCATCGGCACTCTATTTAGCCGACCGACAATTTATTTGCCGACCGGCAATTAATTTTGGCCGACGACCTCATTTTCTGGCCGGTTTGCACCCTTTGCACCCCCAGGCTTGGTGCATGCCAGCTGTGCCAGCTGGATGCACAGACCCGACCCCCCATGCATATATGTGGCTATTTTGCACCCTTTTGAGCCTTTGACCCCCCTTTTGCTTCTAGAAGCTTGAACCCTTTGGCCAAGCTTCTTGGAGAAGCTTGGCCAGCTGTTTTAGCTTCTCCAAGAAGCCTTGAGCCATTTGCACCCTTTGCCCCTTTCATTTAGCTTCTTGGAGAAGCTTGGAGCCTTTGCCTTTGCCTATATAAGGAGCCCTCCTCCTCCATTGTTGGGGTTTGAGTTTTTGAGCAAAAAAACCAGAGAGTAGACATATATATCTAACATATATATCTACAACCCTCTATATCTACCTTATCCAAGCCTCCAAACACCTTTGTTCTTGCATCATTTGCCCTACAACACCTAGCACAACACCTCCATCCTCCATTCCAGCACTTTGGAGGCCATTTGCAGAGGTTAGAAGCTCAGAAACTCAGACCAAGGGCTGCTGGTTTGCTGCTCTTCAAGGGTAAGCACCAATTTCCCTTAAACTTGTATTTTTTAGCTTCATTGGTTAGCCTTATTTACAAGTATTTTTGAGCTTCGATGTAAACTGTAAAGAGGCTTATTTTGAGCCCTTCTTCAACATTGAAGAAGGGCTCAACACTGTTGGGGACCTCCATGTGTCACTTTCCATTGAACCCCTCTTTGATCCCCGTTTTTGCATGACTTGTTAGCACATTGAGTTTCTGTTTTTAGACCCTGATCAGAACTGAAAAGGGTCTTATTTTGCCCCCTATCCATGTCCCATGAAGGTCTTTGGCTGTTTGATGCATGTTTTGTATACTTCATGTTATAGCCCTATTGTGGCCTTAATCTTGCATTGCATTTGAGCATGTTTGTATATTGATTTGGGGCTTGTCATCTACTGTAAGTAGTCATATTTTTGGTCCCTCTTCAGTGTTGTAGAAGGGTCTTTTTCTGTTTGGGCTTTGCATCTACCACTTGCTTCATTGCCTCCCTTGCGGAGCCATTTTTGCATGCCATTTTTGTCCCATTTGTGTTTACTGCCTTGCCATGCTTTGTACTGTAAAAGTGCTTGCCTCGGGGCTTCCTTGCTTCTGTCTCTCCATTATATGTTCAAATTATGCATGCTTTATATAGCTGTAAGCCATTTCATGCGCCTAATCTTGGGTTTCGGGGCCTATAGCATGCATTGGGTGATATATTTCCATGTTTTGGACCATTTGGCATCATGTTCCAGCGCTGAAATCTGCATGTTACATGCCATGTTTCATCATTTGCCATGCCTTGTTAGAGTTGCATGTTGTATCTTAGGATTGATCCATGCATTGGACATGTTTGTGTGCATTTCGGTTGCCTCATTTCACCTAATGGCCTCCTATGTGAGTGTGGCTGAGGTATCTCATATTGGTAAGCCCGTCTTGCATTGTGTATGCCATGTTTCAATGCGTTGTGCATGTTATGTTATGTACATTGTGTGTGCCATGTAGTTGCATTGCATGTTTTTGTGTTAGCTTGCATGCTTAGGTTACATGTGCATTGTTGTGCATTGCCTCACCTCTTGATCAACCATGATTGAGGTTGGGTCCCTTGTATGTTTGTGTGCATTGCATTTGACATTGAAATGCAAACTTGGCCTCTTAGGCCATCATGCGTCGAAATGCGCCATTGATGGCCCGGGGGTCAAGGGCCATGCTCCCTTGAGTCCATTGCATGATAGGGAGTGTGTCCATGCATACATTGCCTTGAAATTTCATGCCATACACTGTCTGGCCTTGTTGCTGTCAAAACTGTCTTCTGCAGGAATTGTTTGCCGACCGGCAGAACAGAGTGCTGACCGGCAATGTATTAGTGGCCGATAACCTCTCAAGCAGCCGATGGTCATTTTAAACAGCCGGTGGTCATTTCATCCAGCCGATGGTGTACTGCAGTGTGCATAGAAGGTTTCCTGGGACTTTGGCAGTTTTCAGAAAGGCAGGACAGTGAAAACAGAGGCGGCAGTGGTATGGCAACGGTTCCCGGCAAGTTGGATCGAACATGCATTATTCACGCATCCCGAGGCAGGGGCTGCAGCCATCTTCTCTTGTATTTATTTTGATTAGACTAGAAGTTTTGTAATAATTAATTTAGCGATTTGTTATTCGGACTGTATATTCTTTTGGTCCCTCCGAGCGAGGGCGAATTTGTAATAAGGTGGGTGCGTGTGTGCATGTCTTCCAACCCCCACTTCTTTCTTCCCTTTTATTTACCTGCTTATGATGTTAGGGCATATTTGAATTGGCATACCTTATGCAATGCATGCGTGCATCCATACATTTGTCTTACATGCACCGGCTCGGCGCATCACGCTAACTGCATTGTATTTCAAATTCCAAATTGAATACTTGTTACTTGTAGCATTTCACCTGCCATGCTTAAGATAGCCGAGCCTGTCTAGATTACACCCTTGCTTGTGTTGCATTAGCCACTTAACATAAACTAGGATCATGCATATGATTACTAACTAGTTTCTGTTTTGGCTTGGAGTACTAGGTGAGCTGTTATGCTTTAGCATATCACATGCGTGTGAATGTTGCCATAATAGCATGATTACCATGAGGCTAGTTGCTTATGTGATATAACTGCTTGAATGCCTGTGGATGGAGGTCGAATTGCTTAAATTGGGATAATGCATTAAAAACTTGAGTTTTAAGCCCACTAGACAGTGGCAAAAACCATCTTTTCTAAAGCCCACTTGAGGGTGGCAAAATCTGCATTTTAGCCTACTTGCGAGTAGCAAACTATTTTCAAAATAAACATGCAATGTTTTATTCCAATTTAGGCGGTTTGGTCTATACTTGTTTGCTGTGCGCATAACATAGTAATTATAGGCTAATAACCGGAATAAGAACACATAGCGTTTTCAAAATTGGATATCATGGTTAGTAGAGCCGATCTTCGGATCGGCGAGAGGGGGTGCTCATAGCTGACCTTCCCCGATCATACCCAAGTTCCCGAGCCGAACA
>JAPPVO010003474.1:0-26763 GCA_030407325.1 Camellia japonica | reverse complement strand
CTGCATGATTTCTCTTTCAGGGTTCAGAGATTTAGTACAGAATAGCCAGTGTTCTCCTTTGCTGAGGCAAGATAGACATCTCATCCGTCAGTCACCGTTCAGTTCAGCGGACTTATGATGACGCAAATTTCAAAGGAAATGGTGGTTATGGCAGCCGCATTGGATCAAGGAATCATCTTGCGGGATGAGACCAATGTTGAAGTACCGCATCCGCCCAGGTCGCCTGTCACGCGCCCAGTCTGGACGCCCCAGTCCTGTCAAGCACGTAAGCCCACCACGTTTGAATTGATGGGAATGATTGGCGATCTTCAGCGATCTGTGGCTGATCTTGCCTACGGAATGTCGGCTTCGCCACCAACCACATCCTACGCCAGGAATTTCGTCTCGCAGGAGCCCCCGCTATTGGGGCGAATTGTAATTGAGCTCAGCCAACCTGAGGCTGTCTTAAGCTATGGCCATGACATGGCAACAACAACCGGGTTTCGCTCTGATATAGCAACACAAAGCTTCGATCAAGATGAGGCCAGAGGTAAGAACAAAGTGGGAACAGATGCTGATCCCGTTGAACAACTGCTGTGGGCAGTCGAGGCTTTGAAAGCCGGAGGATTGAGTAAACAGCAAATATTCGCAGTGGTGGCTAAAACTGTGGATGATGCTTTCCCCACTCCAACCGAGGGGAGTTCTAGCCAGGCAGAAAATCGAGATAGGCCCCGTCATGCCAGAACAGTTCCCTCCGATTCCAACTCTGCATATGGAAAGGATCAGAAGGCCAAGGCGGCACCTGCCGATCCTTTTGCCGATGCGTCCGGCAAAAGTCAGCAGACTTCGAAGTATCTGCCCCGAGGGCGCAGAGTCTTCCACGCCCTCTACATGCCTTTGTCTAAAGTGCTCCAGATCCTTGCCGAAAGGGGGCACCTTAAACCCCTCGAGCCTCGGCCTCTCCCGAGGAATCTCCCTCCCTCACATGATGCTACCTTGTACTGCGCGTACTACCAGTAAACCGGTCATAGCACCGACAACTGTTTCCGTCTTTGTCATGAAGTACAGGATTTGTTCGACAATGAGGTCATCCTCCCACCTACCTCAGCGAAGTCTGTCACTGCTGAGTTGTTAGATTTCGAGGATACCACAAGTATGTGATCAGAAGTTGGTCCACCTGCGAGCGGCGCTCAGTTTACTTCGGATGTGGCGTATGGCACGCACTTTGGAGCATTTGCGAATGCTAGTTTTGCACTTTCTGACTTGGGTATTCAGTCAGTTTTGTTATCTTGTATATAAGCAGTCTTGTTGTACTATGTCGGTCGGGTCTGTCATGTTGTGTCGAGTCAGTCCTGTTGTACAGAAGTTCGGTGATTTCAGGGGTGTTACCTCGGATATCACTATTTTATTTTGTGTTTATCTTTTGGTTTTCTCTTCAGTCTGTTTCTGCTATGGAGCCAGTTGCAACCCAGAAATCTGAATGAAACAGCTGTGGCTGTCATGTTTTTGTGCCTATCGCCACTTTGAGCCTGTTGTGCCAGCAAGTTTAGAATGAAACGGCAGCGCATTTCACCTGCTCTTTTGTGCCTATAAGTCATTGTTTTGACCTAAGTTTTTCAAAACTTTTTAACACTATGGTGATGAAAACGAAGAGGAAGGAATTCCTCGGGTTTTGCAAAATTTGACCAATTGAGAGAAGGAGAGGCGCGCTAAGCCCTTAATGAATGAGATCATGTTTGTTAACGTGAGTACTGAGAAGGATCCTGGCTTGATCCAAATTGGCTCCACATTGTCTTCCGCGCGAGCAATTTGTCGCTTTCTTAAAAGTTTTCAAAAAATGTTTTGCGCAGTCCTGCGAAGACCTGTGTGGAATCGCTCTTGAGATTGTGCAGCCTAGGATCGCTCTCAGCCTCAAGATTCAACCCCTTGCTCTCAAAACCTTGAACGTGAATCCAGAATGTTCAACGGCCAACCGCAATGTGAGGCTTGTATGGCCAGATCAGAAGCACCCCTCGAACTAGGGGCAGAAGACGTCAGATAATGCACTCGAAGAGTCAAAGACGAAGGTTGGCAAGAATGCCAAATCCCAGAAGGGAAGAAAGAAGACATTGCTGAAGGACAACCGAGTTCCTATCCGCAACACTAAGGGCAAATTCAGCCCCCCATTGGATGGACTCCTGCATCATCAGCGAACAGCAGCTATTCTCCTGGGTTCAAATAACTTCAAGATCTCAAAACCATTTGACATGGACAAAGCTACCCTTTTACCCTTGAGAGGCTCGCTGGGCCGAAAACCCGGAAGGGCGACCCAGGCAAAAGTTAGAGCGAGAAAAAGAAGAAAAAGAAAAAAAAAGAGAAAAATGCAAAAAAGAAGAAAAAAAAATGAATGAAGAAAATGAAAGGAAAAGATGAAAGAGAAAAAGAAGAAAAGAAATGAAAAGAATTGAAAAGAAAATAAGAACAAAGCTCGCAAGGTTTAAAACCCAGAAAGGGCGGCCTTGGCAAAAGTTAGAGTGCAAAAGGAGAGGTTAATACCCGAGTCTATCTTAACCTCGAACTACGTAAGGGTTGATTCCTATCTTTGGGATACGTAGGCAACTTCATTCTGAAGTCCAGCCGTAAAACACTTCAAATTCGATTGTGTCCATGTGATGGTTTTGGTCATCTTTGTCTTCTCTGTATCTGAGAGTTCGGTTGTGATCGTCACTCTGAAGACTGATTACAATGCGCTGCGGTGCCATTCAGACAAGGGGCAACTTTCCGTTGCCATACCATGTACTGCGGCGCTATTCAGACTAGGGGCAACTTTCCGTTGCCATACAGTGTGCCGTGGTGCTATTCAAACAAGGGGCAACTTTCCGTTGCCATGCAGTGTCCTTCAAGCAAGGGGCAATTTTCCTTCGGATCTGAGGTTGTGCATCTCAAGAGTAGATTCCGTGATCGTTGAGCAGTGGTCATTTGCAAAAATAGTTTTTGAGAATTTTTACTGAGGTTGATTGATTTTCTCGAAAAGTATTCCATTTTTCAAAACTGGACCATTTCTTGGACCCAAAAAAGGAAAATTTTCAGTGCTCATAGCCTGACTTGCATGATTTTAAATTAGAAAATTGAACAAGCAGGTTAATCTAACTCTCATTTTGGTCAAAATTGTTTTAGTAGAAAGCCAAAAAACAAAAATGGTCAAAATAATGAACTAGGGGCACAGTTGAGTCAGGCTTCCTGTCTTTCCCCCGTCGTCAATGCACTTGCCAGAAAGGGCACTCTACTTGCCGGAAAGGGCATCGTATTCGCCAGAAAGGGCACAGTTGAAGCTGTCAACAAAAGGGCTGAAAGCTCTCAACATTCTCCAAGCAACAAGGTATCAAGCCAAGTGCAAAGCACGAATTGGAACGGATCAAGATACTCCACTCCCTTATCCGGGGTATCGACTAGACGTCACCGAAAAAAAAAAGAAAATCTAGAAGAATGCTAGGGGCGTGAGCCCGCAACTTCCTATTTATCCATCAACCACCCAGGGGAGGGATAAAAAAATGAGAGATTGAAGAATAGAGAGATGTGCGTTGAGAGGAAAAGTTGAGGAAATGGCTTTTTCAGAAAAACAGAGCCTGAGGGCCAAGTGATGTGAGAATCACAAATTAGAAAGGGTGGGAAACAAATACCCAGAGAAACTGGCTCCTCGCGATCTGAGAGTTCTCTCGTCTTTCCAATACGTCTAAGTGTCGTGTCTTTTGCTTTCTCTCGGTTCTTGTTTTGAGTCGTTTCGAGTGTCACTCGGTGTGTTTAGGTTGTTTTACCTTGTTTTTCCTTCGTTGAGTTGTGTTTAGGTTATTCTAGCTTTGTTTTCCGTTGTTGAGTCGTTTTAGCTGTGGTCAGTTGTAGGCTCAATACCCGGTTGAGAACTCATTCTCAATTTCAATTTCAAAAAAAAAAATCGCTTTGTGCTCAGAGTGTTGTGCCATTCTCCATGTTTGTGCAAAACGAGATTTTGTTCTTTCAAAAACTGTAGGGTTCAACCCGGGTCATGTGAAAACAGTAAAACCAGGACCTATCTGAAGCTATATAGGTTCCAGACTTCGAAGCAAAAAAAAAGGGGAAAAATGTCGGGCATCTGAGTTTGTTTCAACTTCTGCAAGTTCCGTCGCCGCATCCTGTATGTTCAGAATGAGCTGTGTGTTCAAAATTAAAAGACTACTGTGTTATGAGCCGTGTGTTCAGATCGAGCAGTGTTGTGTTATGAACTGCGTGTTCAAAATTGAAAATGTATGAGCTGCGTGTTCAGAAGTGGAATGTGTGAGCTGCGTGTTCAAAATGAAGTGAATGAGCTGTGTGTTCAGAAATGAAAAGTGTGTGCTGCGTGTTCACAATCAAAAATGGGCTGCGTGTTCAGAAATTCAAAAGTTTGGGCTGCGTGTTCGACTTTCAACAAATGTGTGCTACGTGTTCACAATCAAAAATGGGCTGCGTGTTCAGAAATTCAAAAGTTTGGGCTGCGTGTTCGACTTTCAACAAATGTGTGCTGCGTGTTCACATTCAAAAATGGGCTGCGTGTTCAGAAGTTCAAAAGTTTAGGCTGCGTGTTCAACTTTCAACAAATGTGTGTTGCGTGTTCACATTCAAAAATGGGCTGCGTGTTCAGAAGTTCAAAAGTTTGGGCTGCGTGTTCAACTTTCAACAAGTGTGTGTTGCGTGTTCACAATCAAAAATGGGCTGCGTGTTCAGAAATTCAAAAGTTTGTGCTGCGTGTTCACAATCAAAAATGGGCTGCGTGTTCAGAAGTTCAAAAGTTTGGGCTACGTGTTCAACTTTCAACAAGTGTGTGCTGCGTGTTCACAATCAAAAATGGGCTGCGTGTTCAGAAATTCAAAAGTTTGGGCTGCATGTTCGACTTTCAACAAGTGTGTGTTGTGTGTTCACAATCAAAAATGGGCTGCGTGTTCAGAAGTTCAAAAGTTTGGGCTGCGTGTTCGACTTTCAACAAATGTGTGCTGCGTGTTCACAATCAAAAATGGGCTGCGTGTTCAGAAATTCAAAAGTTTGGGCTGCGTGTTCGACTTTCATAAAATGTCTGCTGCGTGTTCACATTCAAAAATGGGCTGCGTGTTAAGAAGTTCAAAAGTTTGGGCTGCGTGTTCAACTTTCAACAAGTGTGTGCTGCGTGTTCACAATAAAAAATGGGCTGCGTGTTCAGAAATTCAAAAGTTTGGGCTGCGTGTTCGACTTTCAACAAGTGTGTGCTGCGTGTTCACAATCAAAAATGGGCTGCGTGTTCAGAAGTTCAAAAGTTTGGGCTGCGTGTTCGACTTTCAACAAATGTGTGCTGCGTGTTCACAATCAAAAATGGACTGCGTGTTCAAAAATTCCAAAGTTTGGGCTGCGTGTTCGACTTTCAACAAATGTGTGCTGCGTGTTCACATTCAAAAATGGGCTGCGTGTTCAGAAGTTCAAAAGTTTGGGCTGCGTGTTCAACTTTCAACAAATGTGTGCTGTGTGTTCACATTCGAAAATGGGCTGCGTGTTCAGAAATTCAAAAGTTTGGGCTGCGTGTTCGACTTTCAACAAATGTGTGCTGTGTGTTCACATTCGAAAATGGGCTGCGTGTTCAGAAATTCAAAAGTTTGGGCTGCGTGTTCGACTTTCAACAAGTGTGTGCTGCGTGTTCACAATCAAAAATGGGTTGCGTGTTCAGAAATTCAAAAGTTTAGGCTGCATGTTCAACTTTCAAACAAATGTGTGTTGCGTGTTCACATTCAATAATGGGCTGCGTGTTCAGAAATTTAAAAGTTTGGGCTGCGTGTTCAACTTTCAACAAGTGTGTGCTGCGTGTTCACAATCAAAAATGGGCTGCGTGTTCAGAAATTCAAAAGTTTGGGCTGCGTGTTCGACTTTCAACAAATGTGTGCTGTGTGTTCACATTCGAAAATGGGCTGCGTGTTCAAAAATTCAAAAGTTTGGGCTACGTGTTCAACTTTCAACAAGTGTGTGCTGCGTGTTCACAATCAAAAAATGGGCTGCGTATTCAGAAATTCAAAAGTTTGAGCTGTGTGTTCTACTTTCAAAAACTGTGGGCTATGTGTTCACGACAACAAATTTGAGCTGTGTGTTCAGATTTCAAGAAAATGTGGGCAGCGTGTTCACCGCAAGAGTTTGAGCTGTGTGTTCAGATTTCAAGAAATTGTGGGCTGCGTGTTCGCAACAAAAGTTTGAGCTGTGTGTTCAGATTTCAAAAATGTGGGCTGCGTGTTCACGCCAAAAGTTTGAGCTGCGTGTTCAGAAATTCAAGTGCTTGAGCTGTGTGTTCAAAATGCAAACCAAATGCTGTGTTATGGACTGAGTGTTCAGATTGAGCAGCGTTATGAGCTGTGTGCCCGAAACGAGCTGTGTGCCCGAAGAATGAGCTGTGTGCCCGAAACGAGCTGTGTGCCCGAAGAATGAGCTGTGTGCCCGAAACGAGCTGTGTGCCCGAAGAATGAACTGTGTGCCAGAAACGAGCTGTGTGCCAGAAGAAGGAGCTGTGTACCCGAAAACGAGCTGTGTGCCCGAAGAATGAGCTGTGTGCCCAAAATGAGTTGTGTGCCAGAAATGAGCTGTGCTGTTTGCCCAAAGAATGAGCTGTGTGCCCGAAAATGAGCTGTGTGCCCGAAAACGAGCTGTGTACCCGAAAATGAGCCGTGTGCCCGAAATGAGCTGTGTGGCCGAAATGAGCTGTGTGCCCAAAAGAGCTGTGTGCCCAGATAACCAGAGTGCTGTGTTTCGAGCTGCGTGCCAAATAAACAGAACATTGTGTTGTGAGCCGCGTGCCAAACAAACAAAGTGTTGTGTTGTAAGCTGTGTGCCAAATGAATGGAGTGCTATGTCGTAAGCCGTGTGCCAAGTCTTGCATTGTGCATGCATTTTATCGCGCTATCTTGCGCACCTCATTCGCACTGTTTTGTGCATCTCATGCATTTTGCATACATTTCATTTCGCGCTATCTTGCGCACCTCAATCGCACTGTTTTGTGCAGTTTACACTCGCGCTCTCTTGCGCATCGCACTGTTTTGTGCAGTTTACACTCGCGCTCTCTTGCGCATCGCACTGTTTTGTGCAGTTTATACTCGCGCTTTCTTGCGCATCGCACTATCCTGTGCATTTCATTACTTGCTCCCTCTCATCTTGCGTAGAAAATACTAGTAGCACTTATTAGTGCATTGTTCGCACTATCTTGCGCACCTTTCTTGCAGCTGTTAGTGCATTGCTCGCGCTGTTCTGCGCACCCGCACTTGTTTGTGCATTGCATCGCGCTGTCTTGTGCACTCTCTCGTCCGGGAGACCTTAAATCCTCTGGTCTAGGAGACCTTAAATCCTGCATCTTTATTCGCACTGTCTTGTGCACCCTCTGGTCTAGGAGACCTTAAATCCTCTAAAGGTGCAATTCCTTTGGTGTTTGTCGTACCCGAACAACTTCCGGTGGTCTGGTATAGCCACCTGCCTGTGTTTGCGGTGAGTTCCTAGGAAACCAACTGAGACGGTGGAAACTAGAGTTCGAATGGCTCATGCCTAGAACGCAAAGGTTCGGGATTTCCGAGACTAAAGTCTGGTTTAAATACCCAGGGGTATATCCTCGGCTTGAAATCTGTATGGCAGCCCCATAGATTGAGATAGCATGTGTATGCGCCTCAATTCTGGATACTGAACCAACCTAGTCTGTCACCCTGTTGAAGAATAGGGAAAGCTGCGACCATAGTCAGGGAGAAAAGTAGTACATGTGGTTCAACTAAGAAGAAGCGAAAGACCCCCAGCAGCATGAGGCACGATATTGTATGTACGGTTCATTTGAAGCTGGTGCGACCAGACGAATCGCGCAGGTATCGTATGTTCTCCGTGTGAGATGTAGCGAGAATTGAATAATTCTCCTACATTCTTACTACATGAAATGTAGTTGCTGCTTTGCATGCTTGCTTAAAACTGTTGCATGATACGCTTCATTACAGCTTTCTTTGTATGATCATAAGTTATGTTCGACTTCTTGCATTGTTAGTTGCATTTTGCCCCTGCCTGCGGGCACATCTCTTTGTTTATCTTGCCTGTTTGTCTAAGTCTTCGGCCTTGTCAAAAATGGGTCGTCTCTGGGCTTTGACATTCACTCCCGTTACGTATGACTTCCCAGTTCTGTCAAAGAGGGACAACTGTAGACACCCCATTTTTGACCGACCTTAAGACTCAGACGTCGCCGATTGAGAGCTCAGTGATGATGCATATTGTGCTCGTTCTGAGGTCACGGAGTCTCGGCTGAGAGCCTTGCCTCTGGACTTCAGGGCTCTTTTGTGCTTTGCCTCGGTTTGCGAACCAGGTCCTGTTTCCTCTATTTTCTCTTCCCGAAGGAAGGGAGAGGTCTCGTAGACCATCTCTCAGTGGTTGTAGGCTACGTTTCGTGGTCGTAGGCCATTTTGCCCGTTTGGAGACCAGTTTCCGGTTTTCGGAGCCGTCGGCCGTGTGCCTCTGTTCGGGACCGCTTAACTACCTCCGTTTGCTCTGATTTTTTGCACACACCTTGTTTCCTCTCTTAGAGGGACACTATGGCCAGAGAGACCACCTTCGTGGTCATACGCCACCTCCGGTGCTTCACAGCCTGTTTTCGGGGCCCCGGGCCGCCCTCGAACCCTCGTTTTGCATCGGTTAGGGTTCATTTTTGGCATGGACCCTATTTTCATTGTTTGGAAGGTGGTACTATAGTGGGAGACCAGCAATTCTTTTGGAGACCATTTTCTCTCTCCTCCAGCCGATTTTCTCGACAGAAAGCTGGTTTTCCTCACTTTTGAGCCACAATTTCAGGTCTCCCATACCACCATTGTGTTGTGCTCATTTCGGAGGCCACCAATATGGGTCGGCTGACCAGTATTTCTTCTTGACCCTTTTGAACCTTGTTAGAAAGCTGGTTTTTCTCTCTCCTAGGTCACATTTTCTGGTTTCCCACCATACAGCTGTGTTCTACTCATCTGGGAGGCCACCTTTCTGGTATGGCCGACCAGCTTTACACCTTGACCCTTTTGAACCCTGGTCGGCCGACCAGGGCAAGTGGTCGGCCGACCACTTGAACTGGTCGGCCAACCATCTCCTTTTTGGCCCTCCTGAGTGCAACACAACTATGCCAGCTGTGAAGCACTTGACCCTTCCGCTGGGATTTTGACCCTCTTGTTTGTCTTCTTAAGGAAGCTTTGGCCCTTTTTGCTTAGCTTCTAGGAGAAGCTTGACCTTTTGTCAAGCTTCTTGAGGAAGCTTGACCCCTTTGGTCTAGCTTCCTCAAGAAGCTTGACCCTTTTGGTTAGCTTCTTTTAGAAGCTTGCACCCTTTACTTGAGGCTTCTCCAAGAAGCCTTGGCCCTTTGTCTTCTATAAGAGAGGCTTTCCTCTCCATTTGCAAGGGTTGAAGAATTTGGTTAAGGTACTTTGCATACAACTCTCCATATCTCTCCATCCCAAGCTCTAAACTCCATCATTCTTGGCCATTTGCACACCAACCCTTAGCACAACACCTCCACCATCTATCCAAGCATCTTGGAACTGATTTGCAGAGGTTGAAGGCTCACCATCTTGGTCCAGAAGTTGCTGGAGGTCTTCTCTACAAGGGTAAGTCTCTATTTCCCCCATTTTGACATTGTTTTGTTTCATTCTTTAGCCTTATTTGCAAGCATTTATGGGTTTTGTCTTAAACTGAAAAGAGTCTTATTTTGAGCCCCTCTTGAAGTTTGATTAAGGGCATTTTTCTGTTCGAGGTCATCTGCCCCCTTGTATGCTTGTTTGCATCTTGTTTTGAGCCTTGCATCTAGGCCTTTGTTTCATGCTTTGTTTGGCCTTCTAGCCACTGCAATCCAGTGGATTTTCAGTGGCTAACTCACTATTTTGAGAGCCAAAATCAGAGGGGGGTGACCCCCTCTCTCCTTTTCTTGTTTGTTGACCCTTTTGGCCTTCCAAAGGGGCTCCTACTTGCATGTTGTGAAGCCACATTTCAAGCCCTATTTGGTGAGTTTTGAGGTCTACCTTGACTCTGTCCAGAGCCCTTTTGGCCATATTTTGTGTCCCTCATGCATGTGTAGAGTGTAGACACCCCATTTTTGACCGCCCCTAAGACTTAGGCATTTTGTTTTGGACACCCCATGATGAAAATTGGAATATGCCATTTTATGAATTTCTCAGCAGAAAAATCAAAGTGAAGCTTTAATCCCAAGCCTCACCCATTTTAGCCAAATTATTTTATATTACTAATATTTTATTAATTTGTAATATTTTATAATTTTATATATTTTTATATAATTGCATGTGTGTGTACATATTTTCAGACGGTGTTATATAAATTTGTATATTTTAGCTATTTTGATAAATAAAAAAATAAAAAAATAAAAAAAACAAAATAATAAAATAATAATAAAAAGAGATTGAATTCAACTTATATATATATATATATATATATGTTTATATAAAATATACTGGATAAAATATATTATGGTCAAATGAGGTTTTGGTGAAAGATTAACAAGATATATCTCTCGGTGGTTTAATTCGGTGGATGGTGATATTATGTGGAGATTCTAATAAGGGACGGTGAATGGTGTTCATGTGGGTGGAGGATAAAGATTTTGTTGTAAAAGAGATAACATGATGATTATTTCTTTGCATGGGGGAGAATACAATCATAAAAGGGTGGTGGGTAAGACAATATATCTCTTGGTGCTTAATTCGGTGGAATGGTTTTAAAAAAAAACAAAAGTGAAACTCTGAGGGAACAAAGAACATAGAGAGAATATTTGGTAGAGAGTGGGACACAAAAGGCTGAGAGAGATATGGCAGAAAAGAAAGATAGGGACACAGCATATTGTTAAAAGATAGAATGGGACGGACCCACCCATCAACTCTCTCTCTCTCGGGTTGGAGGGATGGGGGGGACTGAGAAAAAGGGAAAAATATTCAATTCTCTCCAGAGTTTCCTGGGGCTTTCTCTCTTGGTTTCTAGGTAGCTGCATTTGATACAGAGAGAGTCATACATACAGGGTCATGTAGCTGCATTTGTTTGGAGAGGAGAGGCACCAAACCCAGCACAGCAAACACACACAGCACACAGACACTCAAGCACATCATACACATGCACCAAACCCGTGCACCCATACACCCACTCCATACACCCAGCTCCATTCTCCACAGCTACAGACACGGCAGCAGCAACCCAGTACCACTACACAACCCAGCTCTCGCTCTCTTCTCTCTCTAACACACACCCATACACCCACTCCATACACACATACACATCACAGACCATTCACACACACACGGTTTAGAGGGGGATGATACACACATAGCAGAGACCAAACCAAGCTCTCTCTTCTCTCTCTAAGACACGACCTGATTATTCAACACACACTCTCTCATTCTCTCTAACAACAAACACACGTACAGCTCTCTCTGGCTCTCTGACCGAATTGACTGTCTTCCTCTCTAGCATCTTTCACTTCACTCTTCCTTGAAGAAACTCAACCTCAATAAAAGGTATAAGGACATAAAATATCAGTCTCTACACTCCCTCTCTCTCTTTCAACAGGTTCAGCTACTCCACCTTCTCAGGCCACCCACCGCTGCAACTCAATAACCGACAGCACCACCGCAGCTACTCCACTGCCGAGCTACCACCAGCAGCACCACCAACTACTCCACTGCTAAGCCATACCGCTGCAACTCCACAATCGGCAGACACCACCGCTGCAACTCCACAACCGGCATACACCACTGCTGCAACTCCACGACTGAGCTACCATACAGCTTCCAGTCGTGACTGAGTACTGCCGAGCCACCACCGCTGCAACTCTCTCTGCTGGTGCCAGGTACTTGGCGGTAGATTAAAGGAGAGGAACATAGGAGGAGAGGACAACAAAACACGTCAACACATAGGGGGGGAAAGCTCTCGGGTCTTTCTCTCTGAGGAGCTCAAACGAGACCAATCTCTCATCTTCTCTCCCTCTCGGCATTGTACTGCTGATCTGCTCCAACCGTTGTTACGCCGCCATTCCGCTAGCTGGTTTGCCATCTTCGTTGACCCACTCGCCGACAGCTTGCACCAAAGCCAATTCAGCTTGCCATTGGTTTCTCTCACTGACATATGAATGCTCTTCTTTCTGTGCTTCCACTCAAAATTTGAAAGAGAGCTTTGATCTACTTCGTCCCAAGCTTGCACCTTCATATTGAGGTAAAGTTTCCTTCCTTTTATTTCAATCTTTGTGCATCCTTTTTTTTCATATTTTCATTTTGATTTGGGACTGTTTTGGAATTGTTTTTCAACATATCTAAACTATGTGATTTGAAGTTGTAAAAGTGGGAAAGGGTTCGCAACCCTTCCTCATAATTACATTAGCTTTAATCTCTCTATTTCAGTACATTGTATGTTATTTGGGGACTGTTTAATTTATTTCAATAAGTTTGTTTTACATATTTTGTTTGTGTTATATTAACCAATTAATCAATTAATCAACCTTGCGTAACCACCTCTTGAATCTCCCTCCATTCTTTGATGATTTTGATTAAAAAGTTGTGAAAAATTAAGATTGTGGTTCAAGTATAAGAAAGAAGATTTTTCTCATACTTAATGGTTTAATCTCTCTGGAGGTTCAGCATAAACGGCATAAAAACTTTCTTATACTAAAGTACAATCATGTATTTTTCAGTTCTTTTTATCACCAGTGTGTCTACTTTTAAGGGATTAATTGACCCATGGAAATCACCAAGGAAAGTGTCATCATCACTTATTATCAAGTTTGGATTTCAAGTCATTTCGCTCACTATGGGTTTATCTAAGTCATTATCACTCTTTGGAGTTTGACTAGTCCTTGTTGCACATCTTGAGTTTGACTTGAAATCCCTAACTTGTAAATAAGTTTGACTCTTCCTTTGTAATTTCCCCCGGAGAATTTATCACCAATGTGTTTACTGCTAAGGGAGTAATTGACCCTTGGAAATCACCAAGGAAAGTATCATCATTGCTTATTATCAAGTTTGAATTTCAAGTCATTTCGCTCACTATGGGTTTATCTAAGTCATTATCACTCTTTAGAGTTTGATTAGTCCTTGTTGTACATCTTGAGTTTGACTTGAAATCCCTAACTTGTAAATAAGTTTGACTCTTCCTTTGTAATTTCCCCCGAAGAATTTATCACCTGTTTGTTTACTGTTAAGGGATTAATTAACCATTGGAAATCCAAGGAAAATGTCATTATCACTCATTATCAAGTTTGGATTTCAAGTCCTTATCGCTCACTTTGGGTTTTTCTAAGTCATTATCACTCTTCTGAGTTTGACTAGTTCTTGTTGCGCATCTTGAGTTTGACTTGAAATCCCTAACTTTTACATAAGTTTGACTCTTCCTTTGTGATTTCCTCCGAAGAAAATAAGGTTTATTCGGGTTAAGTCGACACTTATTTTCCTTTATTTCATTTCAGACTTAGTGGATGTAAATATCACTGTGGACTTAATGGATTAAAGAAAAGGGAAGGTAATATAAAAAAGGCTAATAAAAGTGAGCTTAAAATGAATCAACCAACATAAAGAACCAACATGATTGATTGAATTCAATCGGACGTCATACCGAGTTTGTTGTGTCAAGGCTTGTCTTACGTTAGTCCATAATGTTTTGATGAATCTTGAAGCGTCTCTACTTCCCTTCTTGAATTTGCTTCATGATAGGAGGGAGGGGTGGTTGTTATGCATTGCATTTATGGATCTTTGTCCTATCATATCCAAAACCATCTCCCAAATCAATTTGCAACCATAGATGGTTTGGGAACTGAGTTCGCTTCTCTCTTGAGTATTTCCCATGATAGAGAAAAGTAGAAGAGACAAACATGGCTGGGAATACTTTGTCCGCATGTTTGCACTGTTTCACCTCAGGCACAAAAAACAGATTTCTGCAAAGAAAACAATGTATGCTTGGATTTATTTGGGGCTCGATTCAGTCTTGTTTTGGGTCGGCAAGGCTCCAATAAATTGCAAACAAAACACTTTTGGTCGAAAGCAATGATAAGGTGAAACAGAACAAATCTCAACAAAGCAGACAGAGTAATTCCTGAGGAGCATCGCGCAATCATTACATATTATTTGTTGTAATAAATTAGACAGCCCCTTTTCATTATTATTCATTCAGATTTGTAATATTTATTCGGACACTTGGACATTCGGACCCTCCTGCGCGAGGGCAAACAAATTTGTAATAATGTGTATGTCTTCCAACCCCACGTCTTTCTCCCTTTTATTTTCCAGCTTACGATGGTTAGATTAGGGACATCATGTTTTATTTAGCATACTCATGTTTGCATCCACTTGTATTGCCTGCACCAAGGCTCGGTTCATCATCCAATTCGCATTGTCGTTTCAATACTTCTTTGAATACATGCTTAGACCGCATGTGATCAAATCACTTCATATGCCATATTAATAGCCGAGCCTAATAATTGCATATCACAATGCGTTGTATAGTTAGGAATCATGCATATTTTTTAACTTTGTTTTGTAGTTGTTCGCGGCGGGACGTCGGTAAATATGTGAGTTTTTATGCTTTAGCATCCCGCTTGTACATAATTTTCTTATTATGTTTAGCATCCTACCATGAGGCTAATTGCTTAAATGATAACCTGTTTGAATGCCTGTGGATGAAGGCTTGTTACTTGAATTGGAATGATTCAATGAATGGACGTTTTAAGCCCACTTTGTAGTGGCAAATTCACTAACTTTAAGCCCACTTTGTTAAGTGGCAAATTAAGCCCACTTGAGGTGGCAAATTCAAACCCTTTTCGAGAAACAAACATGAAATTGAATTGTTCCAATTTGAGCAAACTAGTCTATACCTTGTATGCTTCACATAATAAATTTTAGGATTATTAAATAATCAGAATAAGAAATATATTGTACATAAGAATCACTTCATAATTAGTAGAGGCCGATCTTTGATCGGGTGAGTGGGGTGCTCATTATTGACCTTCCCTTCTCATACCTAAGTTCCTGAATCAAAACACTTTGGTAACGACGGACTAATGGCCTTGGGCACGAGTCACAGGTTTCCAAAATTTCCCATAAATATTTAGGTGGCGACTCTGAAATCTGGCAAAGCAGTCCATTTTTGGCATTTGATTCAAATATCGATTTTTCAAAAACGATTGCTGGATTTGGACTCTTTTTGTGTTTCCACTGTTTCACATTGCACTTGTGACATCAGATTCAAAACCAACACAAGTGGAGTCAGAACTGTACGGGCTATTTCATTCTTCCGAAAGGGAGCGCGAAAAGCCGAGCTACATAGAGCAATCCTCCTCGAGGCCTTTCAAAGGGACCTTTCATTGCATGCTTCCTAGACTGATTTCAGGGCCTTTTTGGTGGGTTTTAGGGCTGTCATAAGTGATTTCCAGCGCTGGTTTTGCCATGTTAATTGTCCTTGTTGCATGTGTAGAGTAACCTCTCTTGTAGCTTATCAAAGGAGCCCATCATTCTTGCATGCATTGACTGAGTTTCGGTGGTTATTTGGGCATATTTTGGCATGCCTTGCTTTTTTTTTTTTTGGCTGGTTTGGTGAGCCCTCATGTGCTTCATATACGTATAGTGTAAATCATGGTTCACTAGCTTTCTTTGCATGCTTTGTTAACCCTTGATTTTAACACTTTTTGGCCATGCTTTAAACTGATATTGCGCTTATTTTGGACTGCCCTAGCTCTGTTTTTGGGTCTCATGGTTGTGTTGAATGATGTTGGTTTTGCATGCTTGTAGTTCAATACCCATGCTTAACTTTGAGTTTTGAGGTTCATTCCATGCATATACTGAGGTGTGTTCATGTTTTGGGCTCATTATACCTCATATTTCAGAGCCTGTTTGAATGCCATATTGCCATGTTTTGTACTCTTTAAATTTGTTTGAGAGTCGGACTTGTATGCCTCGTTTTCGGACCATTGAATGAGCTTCATTACGTTGCATTCCGAGCCATCATTTTAGGCCATTTCCTCACTGTTTTAGACCTGCCTAGGGTCTTTTTGGGGTTGGTTTTTCCATTTGTGCATTGCTTTAGGTACCTCTAGTGTAACGCACTTCACTAGTTTCGGTACCCGAGCCACCTAGCATGCATTGTGTGACATATTTGCATGTTTTGGGACCATCTTTTATGCCATTTCAGAGCTGTATCATGTCCCATTCTATGCCATGTTTCATCCTTTGCCATGCCTTGTTAGAGTTGCATGTTGTGCCTTAGGATCAGTCCATTGCATTCGTGCATGTTTGCATGTATTTCGGTTGTCTCATTTCCATCATATGGCCACTAATGTGAGTGTGGCTGAGGTCCACTCATGTCGGTGTAAGCCCATCTTGCATTGTGTATGCCATTTCAGTCCATAGCATTGTGTATGCTAGGTTGCATGTTAGAGCATTGCGTATGCCATGTTACATCACGTGCATTGTGTATGCCATTTTAGTCCATAGCATTGCGTATGCTAGGTTGCATGCTAGTCGCATTGTGTATGCCACCTCATTTGCATTGTGTTTGGGATAGAAGTTAGCCCAAGCACGGGAAACGAGGGACGTTTCGTACTCCAAGTGACGAAACGTGTCTCAATTCCCGATCGCCGGCACTCCGGATTACCCATGATGGAGTTTAGGTCTTGTTGTGTTTTCATGTGCATTCATTTCACATCGAGTCGTGCAATTCGACTCCTCGGCCATCATGCATCGAGATGCGTGATTGGTGGCACGAGAATCGAGGTGTATACATATGTGAAAATACTTTGCCATGCCCCTTTCTTGCTCTCTGTTGCAGCAAACCAGAAATCAGCAGCCTTCTAAAGATTTGCACAGCATTCCAAGATTAATTGCAAACAGAGGCAAATCGGGGCATCGCAAGGAATTTCCCGACGAGGCAACTCGAGAATGTATCTTTCATCATTCGGAACAGAGCTGAGGCGGTCCATGGATTTGCATATTAGTTTATTTTGCTTTCCTAGTTAATTTGTTAATTAATTAGGATTTTGTAATATTTAATTATTTATTTGGACTGTAATCATTTATTCGGACTGTATTATTTATTCGGACCCTCCGAGCGAGGGCACAATTGTAATAAGTGTGCGTGTGTGTGATGTATGTCTTCCAACCCCACGTCTTTCTCCCTTTTATTTACCAGCTTATGATGGTTAGTTTAAGGCATGTTTCAATTAGCATACTTATGCTCGCATATTTGCATCCATTCATCTGTCTTGCATGCACCGGGCTCAGCGCATCATACTAACTGCATCGTATTTCAATTCCAAGTTGAATACGTGTTAGCTGTAGCATCTCATGCGCCATTCTTAGAATAGCCGAGCCTATTATAGTTGCATTTTTGCATGTGTTGCACTAGGCATTTTTGTATAGTTAGGATCATGCATTGATTTCTAATTAGCTTCTTTCTTTGGCTTGGAGTACTCGGTAAGTGCTTATGCTTTAGCATCCTTGCATGCGTGTGAGTGATTGCCATGATAGCATGCTTACCATGAGGCTAACTGCTTATGTGATATATCTGCCTGAATACCTGTGGGTGAAGGTTGGACTATCTGAATTGGAATAATGCATTGATTGTGAGTTTTAAGCCCACTTGATAGTGGCAAATCATCTTGTTTTCTAAGCCCACCTGAGGGTGGCAAATCCACATTTTAGCCTACTTGCGAGTAGCAAACTGTTTTTCAAAACAAACATGAGATGTTTCATTCTAATTCAGGCGATCCAGTCTATACTTGTATGCTGTGCGCCTCACATAGTAAATCTAGACTAATAACCGGAATAAGAACGCATAATGTTTTCAAAACTTGATATCATGGTTAGTAGAGGCCGATCTTTGATCGGGCGAGCGGGGGTGCTCACGAAGTGACCTTCCCCAATCGTACCCAAGTTCCCGAGCCGAGGCAACTTTGGTGATGACGGACACATGGCCTTAGGCAACAAGTTAGGGTTTCCTAAATTCCCCCCCAAAATAAAATATTTAGGTGGTGACTTTGTATCTGGCAAAGCAGTCCATGTTTGGCACTTCTTTCAAAAAATCTGTTTTCAAAACTGATTTGCCGGATTTAGACTCTTTGATGATTCATCGGTCTTGCATTGCACTCTGCGAGATTAGATACAGGACCGTGACATTGAGTCCGAACTGTAGTGAGCCCAATGATCAAAACGGGATTCCCTCCCGGGACGTTCAGGGACGTCTACAGCTTGCCTTTAATAGAAAGGGAGCTAACAAATCACCAACATGTATATAATCAACAAATGAGGCAACTTGGCCCTCCAAAACTGTAACCATCGCAATCCATGATATACTCAGATACACTGAGACAATAACAATAAAACTCTGCTCTACTACTGCTAAATCAGTTCTCCAGGCGCTAGCTGGAAGGTAACGATACCTTTGATTATAAGCGCAGTCAATTTTCCAGGCGCTAACTGGAAGGTAATGGTACCTTTGATTATAAGCGCAGGGTATAACACCAATAATCACAATACAACAGCACATAACCAACAAGTGTAATACATACACATAAACTATCCAAGATACATAAGCAATGTGTTAAAGTATATGAACACATAGGTGTGTGGAGTACATCCCCTATCTCCTCCCACACACTGGAGTACATCACCTATCTCCTCCCTAACAATTATACATATATAATGTATCATAGCACTTCATTACGTACAATGTTCAATCAACACAAGTGTAATGCATACACGACAATTCAACACAACCATGTCATCCTCCACCGATGACCAAGGACAAAACCTCTAGATGCATGATTTTAATACACCTACTATAAAGACTCAACTCTCATGAGATCTTAAACCCAACAACGACACTAGTATGATAGATAAGGGTAAAACCCCCAAATGTGTGTATTCAACACTCAATGACAAAATAGTCCAATTCCCATATTCATTTTCCCAAGACTCACTTAGAGTTAACATTTCGTTTTCCATTTTGAAAATCAACTTTCATAGACTTTCCAAGTCAACATGTTACACCATTTATTTCCAAAAAACACTTTTCCATTCTTTTTATTTTACAAAACCAATTCCATGGATAATAAAACCATAATCCAACTCGGTTCAATACGTTGATTTCAAAACAACCCAAAAGCCATAGTTAATCCCATAAGCATTAACACCTTCACCCAACTCATATTTATTAATAGAGACTTACAAACATTGATCAACTACCCTCCATTTTAATTTACCAAATCAAAACATAATTTAGGGCTTTTTCTTCTTTCCACAGTAACATGCTAATGTACACTCCAATTAGCCCAAAGAACTATCAATGATAAAAATAATCATTCTCAAACAACCAACCCTAGGTTCCCTCACATGGTTTTCAAAGAAATTCAACATGATATGATTTTCATGCAATACAAAACTACCACATGTCTATTTATAAACGGAGTATTGAAAAAGAACAAGGAGAATCCCTACCTCAAATTCGGAGCTCAAATGGAGAAGATGATGAAAACTCAAGGTGCTCCAAATCGCAAGATTTTCGGATAGAAATGTAGCCCACAACGATATCAACACTTTTTACAAAGGCCCAAAGAAAGAGGATCACTCCTACTAGATCAAACCCTAGAGAGAAGTTGAGATTTTAGAGTGAGGTGCTCTCTAATGGAGGTTTTGTAAAAGAAGGAAAGAGAAAGGAAATCAAAAAGTGATCCAAAATGTCGCTTTTCGGATTGAAATAAGAGTCGCCCCGCTCGAGCGTGGAACTCCCCACTCGAGCGTCAGACACAGACTCACGCTCGAGCGTCAAAAGCGCCGCTCGAGCGCCGGATACACACTTCCAGAAGTTTTGCAGGCCAAGGTCCCTGCTCGAGCGTCAAACTCCCCGCTCGAGCGGAGAACAAAAACGAAGGGTCACGCTCGAGCATCAAAACTCCCGCTCGAGCGGAGAAACAATAACAAAGGGTCCGCTCGAGCGTTAAAGTCCCAGCTCGAGCGTGAAGGCCAAAATCTGGGCAACAACTTTGGGTTTCTAAACTCAACCAACCCGCTCCAAACCTGCCCAACACAACCCGGAACTCAAATACAAAGAGCAAGGGACAAAAAGAGAGTACGACAACAAAACATCCACGGAACCAAGTCCGGAATACAATAAAATAATAAAAGGGAAAACCGGGATCGCTATAATTATTTTGGATCCTAATAATCCTATGTCAAAAAAGGTTAATTCCTTGTGTGTGTGTGAGAGAGAGAAAGTAAACTTCAAAAAGCACATACATTCTTCAACTTTAATAATTAGCTAAGGTAAATTGTTTGTTCATTTTTGATAGTTTTGTGTTTTAATAAGTTAATAAACAATATACTTTCATCAATTAATTAAAGTAGATAAAGTTTTTAAAATTGTTGGAAAAAATATAAATTAAAAAATTTAAATAATTTTTTGAAATATCAAAAATAGTGAAAATAGAACAATAATTTGAGAGTAATGCTATACAAATTAAAAAATTCATATATAATGGTGTGACTCATTATGAACCTTTTTGTTCAAAATATAATACCATTAAGATTGATTTATTTATAATAGTGACATTGTTACATCATTTTTGTCGAATTTTTTGTATATATTTTATGTGAAAATAAAATTTTCCATAATTTGACCTAGAAAGTATTAGGTTTTTTTTTTTTTTTGATCTGTAGAAAGTAGTAGGTTAATAAAGACCAATTGGTGAGTCTAGAGAATGATTCACTCTCTTACTGGGGTGATATTTATATTGTTTTAGGAATTAATTATTTTAATTGATTTTTTATTTTTTTATGAAAAAATATGTAAAAAAATATAGAGAAAAGTTAAGATAGTGTTTGGTTCACTTTTCAAAACTCTACTATGTTTTTAAATCATGATTTAGATGAAATATGTTAACCAAACATATTTTTAAAATACAACTCAAAATTATTTCAAGACTCCTCTCTTCCCTTTTTTTATTTATTTATTATTATTCAATCAATCAATCAGTTTTTCTCTCTCATCTCTCCTCTCACATTCTCTCACATTTTATACATTAATCAATCATAAAAAAATAAAAAATAAAAAAATTATAAATCATCCCAAACTATTTTCAGAACTTATAACCAAATAAATTTTCTATTTTCAAATCATGATTCAAAAACTCAAAACTCAAAACACAACTCCACACTTAAATCATAATTCTAAGACTAAATTAACTGTATCCTAACTTTTTGGTAGTGACTTTTTGGGAACTAATGTGCAAAAAACTAAATAATTTGGGACAAATTCAGATAAACTAATTAATTTGTCTCAATTAATTGTAGTATGTAAAGTTTTTTAAATCATTGAAAAATGAATAAATTAAAAATAACAATTTTTTGAAATGTCTAAAATAGTAAAATTGACCAATAATTTGGGATTAAAAAACAAAAGAGTAAGAGTTTGGTTTCTCTCAAGTTGGTCATTTCAACTTGAGAGAGCTTTTAGACTTAATAGGTTCATTTTTGACCCATTCTAGTGATCTGAACTATTCACTTTTTAAGTTTCGCTGAGTAAAATATTTATGTAAAAAATTAAGATAATTGAATATTGGTAGATAATAATATATTAATCAAATTTGTATTACAAAATATATGACTATTCTTAAAATTATAATTGTCGTCTATTTTTTTTTTTAAAAAAAAATATAATGCAAATATATAACTATCAATATTTAATCATTTTGATTTTTTACATGAATATTTTACTTAACAAATCCTAAAAGTAAATAGTTTAGATCATTGAAATCGATCTTAAAATGAACCTACCAAGTTCAAATGCTTTTCTCAAATTGAGATAACAATTTAAAAGAAATCAATTTCAAAAAAAAAATCAATTAATAAAATCAATTAATTGATTTAGTGAATGATGCACTCCCATACCCGGCGTGATTGTTTAGATTTAGGATGTTGCTTGGTACCTCGAATTTTTATAGCTCAAAATTGGCTCCAATGATGTGGCTTGATGATGTGGAAAATTATTGATTTTTTTTTATTTTTTTAGGGTACTAAACCTGGTTGTTTTTGATAATATACGATTTCTTGAGATATTTATCAATTCTTTTCTTGTAAATTCTATATCTTTAGCAGTACCGGTATTTAATAGATTTTGTGAAAATTCACGACATTGGTGACAGTTTGCTATTAATATTAGTACTTGATTACGATCTAGTAACAAGTCATGGATATAGAAATGGTGATAAAGACTCATAAAAAAGGGAGAAAAAAAAATTTGATTTCGATTTTAGGTCCACTATGCTTCCGAAATAAGAACAGTATCTAAAGATTTTGATCGTTAACTAAACGTAGTCGGCGTAGGGCTCTGGCGTTGGCAAGCTTCCAATTTACAGAGGTGGCTAACCTCAACCTTTTCTTCCTTAGATCAGGCTCAGCACAGATCTGTTTCGTTTCCTACCTCAGACCATAACTTCAAAACTGCTTCTTTGGTTATGCAGGAGACCTAAGATCAATAACTTGACATACAGTAGTAACACACTCTCTTCTTAAAAATGAAAAAAAAAAATTTATTTATTGAACAAAAATTTACAAGGAAAGGTATGTCTGTAGACTGTTGAATTGCTAGAGTATTGTTTGCTCTAAGAAGGCCTGAGAATCAGACTTCTTTCTTAGTTTCAAGTATACTCTAAGTAATCTGTCCTCTTTTTCTATAGCGATTCCGGTTTTGACCCGACCCTTATTGTATCCCGGACTCAGGTTTAATGGTTTTTATATTGTTGTTTACATCTTGTTTCCCTTGTACCTACTTAAATTCGACTTTTGGATTGTTGTGGTTGCGTTTGGGACAGGTTGGTTGCTTAGTTTCCAAACTCTTGTTGCTCAGAATTTTGCTCCTCCACTCGAACGGCACTTCTTGCGCTTGAGTGGGCTTTGTGAACTCTTAGTATTTTTGTAGGTCTGCAAAACTACTGGGAGAGTTTATTCTATACCCGAGTGGATCTTTCTGCACTCGAGCGGCCATTCTTGAGCTCAAGGTTGGTCTGTTGTCACGACCCAAACCCACCCCTATAGGTTTAGCATCGTAACTAGCCAGTAATCCTGGGATTACCGCAGGCCTCTGAGACATATTAACATAATATTAGGGGCTAGCGGAAGCAAATAACAAATATGCAATGTCCATTGAGCTGTACAGACTTATATGAGACAGAAAAATTTTAAACTTTATATACATACATTTACACATCATCATATATATAGACTAGACTAAAAGGGACTTAGCCCTAAATACAGAATAAACAGAAACACTTATTAAACCAAAACAAGACAACAAACTTGAACTTTATGTACATAGTCATAACCACTTGACATATCCGGAACCTCCACGGGAGGCACATAGGTTGGTTGACAAAACAGAGTCCAAATAGAAACTCTAGGCCTAGTCACGCGCCTGATCACCTACATACATAAATATAAACGGTGAGCTGGAGTCCAGTGAATAATAACAGAGTAAAGATTTTAATGAATGATGTTCGTAAAGAAATAGAGTCTTATACATGATCAGATGTCAAAGCAGAAACATATTCATATACGTAGTTGCATTCATATTCAAAGTTCGTATATTTCACATCATAGTATGTGGCACATCCATTGGCATTAACAAATCCGATGACCTATGAAGGGAGAGCCGTAAAGGCATTCCGATGACTCATGTGCACAGAGACGTTTCCGATGACCCATAAGGGACGACCATAAAGGCATTCCAATGACCCATAAAGAGACGGCCATAAAGGCATTCCGATGACTCATAAAGAGATGCATATCATATGATGCTAAGGATGCCATGAGTACATTTCAGAAACTTGGACAATCATTCATTCATTCAAAACATAGCATATCATTTCATATCATCAAAAAATAACTAAAGTTAAACATAGCTTTACAGAGTTATTACTCACAGATAGTTGCAGAAGCAGATCAGACAAATCGGGCTGACAATAGCGCGTGACCTACACAAACACATAACATATATACATTGAAACACAATATTAATTTCTCGATCAAACTTGACTTCTCTTGTCTTCTGTCTAAATAATCCGAAGGTCTATTACGCTTATTCTTTCTTTAGTCAACTGAAACGGGTTCTCGTTTCACATATTCTTTCATTACTAAATCATTCTTTTCTGAATAAATCAATTTCTTACTTGGCTTCTTAATCAAGTACTACTAAGTTAATGACTTATTATTTAATCAACTAATTAATGTTGATTGTTAGCTTATTAATCTTTATTGAGCCATAAATCATGTCTAGAATGCTTTGGAAAAAGATGAGAATAAAAATGTGAACTAAATGCAATTTTCCAAAATATGCTGAAAATAGGGTCTTCGCTTGAGCGGACCTTTGGTCGCTCAAGTAGTCTGCAAAGCTCTATAAAAATACTGGTTGGCCTTAATGTTCGCTCGAGCGGTGACTTTACCGCTCGAGCGGCCAGCAAATTTCCTGTGCTTTCAAAATCAACAAAATAATTTCCAAACACATTTTCAAAACTTAAACTCTTGCATGAACCAATTTAAACATGTAATTTTATTAATAAAGATAAACCCATGACTAATTTTCCAATTTCTAATACAAAAATCTCTTTGATCATTAAGATTAAAACCAATAATTTCATGAATATAATAATTCCAACATTCTTCTTCTTTGTTTTATAAAACATGAATTAAAGCTATAAAGCCCTTTCAAAATATTTACATGTAGGAAATTTAAATCAAATCAAACTAATTTTTTATTCTCAAATTCAAATTATAATTTATTTCCAAATTTGCCCAAATTTAGATTTAATTTATTTTCTCCATATCAAACCCAATTTCAAACCTACAATTTTTAAAACATGAATTAAACTTTCAAAACTCTTGAAAAATTCATAATGCATGTACAATTGAAATTCAATTTGATGTTAAGACAACTAAATTCAAACCCAAAGTGATTAATTTCTAAATTAAACTTCATAAACTTGGTCTTAGCTCTTATTCTTCATTTGCTTGTCAATTTTCCTAAAAAACATTGCATGTATGTGATTCAAACAAAACTAACTAATTTAATATATTCTAAAATTAGTTTAAAACAAAAATCAAAACCTCATTTAATTCCATGATTAAACCCTTTTCATGAACTCAATGTTTTCACAACTTTTTCTCTCTCTTTTTCAATATAACATTGAATGACTTAAATTCCTTCCAAATTCATGATGCATGTAAAGATGGAGTCCAAATTCATGAAAAATAATACAAATTTAAACTCAATTAGTAAATTTCTTAAATTCATTAACATAATTTTTTTCTTTCATTACATTCAAAATTACATATACAATTAGAATTCTGGGATTCTTGGTTTGGGAGGCAGGGAGGATTTACTACAAGATTGGAGTTAGAAATCTTACCTAGAGTTGTTGAATGATTGGATATTGTCACAAATTCTTGAGTCTTCTTTCTTTTCTTTCCTTTTTTCTTATTTTTCCTTAATTTTTCCTCTCCATTTCCAGCAAGTATAGGAGCTGATTGAACTCTCTCTATATCTCACTCCTCTCTCTCTCTCTCTCTCTCTCTCTCTCTCTCTCTCTCTCTCTCTTTCGGTGCTTTCTCTTTCTCTCTTTACAAAATGTTTTGAGTCCAAATGAATATTCAAGAGTTCACTAACACACATACACAAACATACCCTACACCGCTTGATAACTCACAAGCACACGTGCACACTTCTTTGAAGTCCACCTCAACACTTACATGCACACACATACACAGGATTTCTCTGCACACACAAAATTTCTCTGCAAACACACCCACATACGCCCTCAAATTTTACACCATTCAATTTATGATTAAAATTTAATTAGGCAACACTTGATCTTAATACATCTTGATTAGCACATAATTTAATTAATCATAACCAGTCATAAATTCCATATAATTTAATTTGTCTAATTTGACTTCCATTAGAGCCCAATTAATTACATTTAAATTCATCATTCTGAATCGGATTTTTAATCAAACTCCCAAAAGGCTCCAAATATTAAATTAAACTTATTGTTACCATCAATTTTGATTTCCCAAATCATTTAGGCCTTCAATTTCTAATTAGACTCAAATTTCCATCAATAAATTATATATTCAAATTGGACACACCATGAATAAATTTAATTCATAATAATCACAATTTTCAATCCTCATAATTTAATTAACTTAATTAACTCCAATTCAAATCCAATTAATCAAATCTCAATTTTATAGATCTGAATCGAATATTTAATTAAACTCCCATATGGTCCGATACTCGAAATTTAAATAATTCAATTCACCATTTGTACTTTCTTGAGCCATTAGGGCTTTCAATTTCTAATTCCAAAATAAATCCTCAATAGAACCATATATGAATCAATCTCCATAATTTTCGTAAATTCCAGATTAAATTAGAATAATTGGCAATTCAATTTCAAATCTCCTTAATTAATTAAGTGCTAATCATTATACGTGATGAGGTCGTTATATCTATTGTCTGCAAAACTACTGAATGTGTGTATTCTTCGCTCGAGCGTCACTTCTTGTGCTCGAGCGAAGCAATTTGTTGTGTCTAATGCTCAAGCGTCAACTTTTGCGCTCGAGCAGACTGTGTGTATATCAGTTCGTAACAGCCACATTTCACATCACTTTCCATCTCTACCTCTCTCTAAAACTCTCCAAAACCCTAGATCTAGAGCTTCTCTCTCTAAAACCTACATTCTCTCTACATTTTCACCTA